>JABASI010001906.1:0-22166 GCA_019776505.1 Tomocerus nigrus
GAAGGTAAGCCCTTGCGGAAGTTTGGAAATTAAAAATTCACTTTTATTCCACTGGCTACAAAAACGACGATTTTGTAGCCAGTCTGTATTAGCGGTACAACTCCTGGCTTTCAGTCAACTGCCCTAGTGTTGCAAAGGAAATATAGAAGGAAAAGAGTGAAATTCTAACTATCAAACATCCGCAAGAGCCTACCTTCTCCCACATCCCCATGGTTACTCCACATATCTTGCGACACACCTGTAGTGGTAGGATTGGTAGGACCTACCTATATGGAAATATTCCACTTTCACGTTATAGGTTACTGCATAGATATTCTTCTGTTGACAGAACAAGTCCACTGTTCGTAAATAGAGAAGTTTGTCCTGAAAAGAATTCTCGTTGCTTTTCTCCTCTTGCTGTCGCATCTCTAGAGGCATTATATACTTATTACTCAGGAGGTGCATCTCAAAAGGTACAAAAATTCTGTTCGATATATGTATGTATTAAGAGAAGGTGAAGGGGAGTCCAAAGTTTTCCTATGCTTCGCTAGACAAGCCACACAAAAGATAAGTAAATTGTGTGCAGAATAATAGAGTAATATGGTTATAACAATCAAAGAAACGTTATTTCGGTACACGCTAACATAATGAAACATTACTACTTTTTATACTTATGATGTAGTGAAGTCTATACTGGACTGAAATATGAACAAAACTATTTATTAAACTTTTTCTATATGGGTTTTCCTAGTTTATCATTAGGTCATCAACACACCATAAGGAAATTAATTTTGTAATAATGCAGTATACAATAATATGTTCAATGATGGTGGGAATATCTGGAAACACTTTCACTAGGTATATGCTAGTTGATTCTTAATTTCCCTAGTTATTTATGACTATTGCGCGCTAATGCGGTTTTGGTCTCTGTTTTGTGTAACTATCTGTACACACGAATTTATCGTTCTAGTAGTTCTCCCCTTCTCCATATGGAGACTACCTCAAATAGATAGATATAATAAATATAAATGTTCGATTTATGACCAGTTTTGTTCTGGCTGGTAATGCAATGATGGCATGATTCTACAAGAAAGGTTTCCAAGATCCCAACTCCCAAAAGAGCACGGTTTGATTACAGAGCTTTAATTAGTGCAGCAGTAAAAGTAAGGCATGTACATTACGAATGTAAGGATACTTAGCTAATATGCCCACGCATTCATAGACCTTTAATTCATTTCTCTTTTTCCATGTTATCTGTAATTATGTAATTAACACGCTGCATTAAATACACCTAATGCTTCTGATGTCCTGTTATTACTTATTACGGGAAACAGGATAATTAAAATTCGAGACGGAGCAAGCCGAGTCATGGCTTCACAATTGGTAATTAATGAACCAAATGCTTCTGAATGGTAATCTGGGTGTTAAATTGCTACGTGCACTGTATACTAGAGAAGATGCGCAAATGCTTATCATGAGCTATTTTTCAACTAGTAGTAATTAGACATCTTATGAAATGTGCCTTATGGACTTTATTATCATTTACTCAATTGCATAGTTAAATGCATTCGTGATTTCTCATAGGTATCATAAAGAATTTCACACATCTCCCACACTTGACTTGGGTTTGAACCCAAATGCAAAATTTATTTCCGTATTATCTAATCTGGTATCATTATTCAGAAAGTAGGTTTCTGTTATTCTTGAAATTTTTTTAAGTTATTAATTTAGCTTATGGGTAATCGTGGAATTTATTATTCCATCTATACTGATATTCATTTGGGAGCATTAGAATTTGCTATGGGTATAATTATTTTAAACGTGCTGCGTAAGATGCATGTTGTAGAATCGTAGTCAATAGTCAATACCTACTTAATTCTCGTGATTCAGAACTAGTATGGAGTTATACATTCAAGAAGTAAATTAAGGTATCTGTGTGAGTAAGACGGAATAGTTGAGAAAAGAAGTATAACAGGCATAAATAGGAGTGTAGTACAAGGTGGTAGGAAACTTTTATCGATATTTAGTCGCTGTAGTTTCCTATCGAAGTGCAAAGAAAGGTAAAAGTTGCACAGGTTGCATGATATGATAGCCGGGGGTTGACTAGAAGAGAGTTGAAATAATAGAGTAAACCACGTAAGCTATGACGCCTTAGAGCAATCACGTCTGTCTTAACACGAACAAAGCTGATGAGAGCAGTTCAAATCCTACACTTCTATATAATGAAGAAAGTAAAAACTGGTAGACTAAAAATAGTGAAAAAGGAAACTAGTAGTGTTGTATGGTAGTAAAAAGAGTTGCTGGTGGATTGCGTCTACGTACACAAGTAGGTAACAGAAGAAGCTAGCAGGATCTTGCACCACAAGAAGTTAAATTGAATTTCCCCGAATGATTCAGATCCAAGTGGCGCTTGTAGTTGGAGCCAAGTGTGTAGAGGTATGCTGGAGGAAATAAAAGTGAACTAGGTAGGAAAAGAAAGCATTTGTAGGTAGTAGAGTGAAGGGAAATGTACATTCACCGTTTCCAAAGCATATATTTGGAGAAACATATATAAATGGTGTGAGGTAGTAGTTGGTTGGTAGCGTTTGCTTTTCAGGGATTCTGGAGCAACATGCAACTAATGTGCCAATTATCATTATCAGGGCTAAAACCTGAACCGACCGGAATTTCCGTGATAGCGAAACTAATGGCTAACGATAGATAAAGTGAAGCGAGAACCTTATTGCCAATACTAATAACAGTCCATAAGTATACATAGGAGGGAAATTGGGTTGTGTATGTTGTGAGTCAAAGAAAGCAATGCATAGTTCATTTCCATCACACACAACAGACGCCAAAGATAAGGCCCTACTCTACTAAGACTGTGCACATTATAATAGTCACCTCCTTTCTATGTGCTATATCTGTAGGCACTTTAATTTCAGGACTGCTTTCGATCTGAATCTTATGTGTTTACTCGTAATCCAGGTACCTAAGCATCTCACACCTTAGCCCTATCACATCAACTAGTACATAAAGCGACAATGCGAAACGACTTCTCTAATCTATAAACTATAGACTACTGCTGCTAGTGATTAGATTGCTTAAATAAAGAAATGGGAAACATATAAAGTGAATTGGAGCATTTAGTCACTTTCCGCCGGGAATGCGCTGAATACAAAGGCAAGACGCTATCTCGTAGGCCGGCTACATACCTAAAAGTCACCATAAAAAGAAAAGTTAGCATTAAAACTAGAATAAAGGATGTGCATTCTGAAAACTAATGTAATAGCTAAAATGTGCACAACGCACATTACAAAAGCTGACAAAGAAAGTCAAGCTAAAGTGAATGGAAGACGATTTAGGAGTGTCTTTGAATCATAGAATAAAGGACGTGCATTCTGAAAACTAATGTAATAGCTAAAATGTGCACAACGCACATTACAAAAGCTGACAAAGAAAGTCAAGCTAAAGTGAATGGAAGACGATTTAGGAGTGTCTTTGAATCTTTTGCCTTATGTTTTCTGAAGAGTTTGAATGGGAATTGATAGCAATATATCAGCTCAGCAAGGCTTGTGAGATGAATTTATTTATGCGTTAACACCCTTTTTAGTAAAGGTAGAAGGTAGCACAAGGTATAAACTTTGTTCGAGGGCGCACATAGATTTTCTGATGAAGATGAGGTTATAGCACGTTGGAGTATGATTTGGAAGGACACGTAAGACATCCCATTATGTCCTATATGGACTAATCCTAGACTACATCAATGTAGCCAGTGAGTCTATCTTTCTTTTGCTGTGAATGTCGAGGAAATTGGTCGGGAGCTGAATGGATGCTGTGCATAAGTTTGTTGCAAAATTAGGATTGCTTGGATGCCTGAGTTAGTTACGACATGGGCCATAGTCTAGCGAGAAGCATCAATGAAATAGCACTAAGTTGTGTGCAGATTAAGCATTCGATATGCTAAGGTCCTCCCTAATTTAAATTCCTAGTATTCTGAGCAGACATGGAAAAGTTAAGCTGAGCCTTAGTCTAGCCATCTTCTCGTGTAATTAGATTAGCTTAGCCAACTGCCGTAGATTTGCCTTTTGTATAATATTACTTTCAGCTCCAGTGGATAGAAACATGCTACTATTTGTCTGTATTGTCTAGCGGCCCTATACTCTACTTACTACCAGCTCAAATGCATTTGCATATTGTCATAGGCTATGTTATTCTTCTGTCTTCCTCGTTTTGTTCTCCCTCTCTCTCTCTCTTTCTCTCGCTCGCTCTCTATAGAACTTTCTTCTTCCGAACCAGATTTAAACATTTGAGAAGATAAGAGATCTACATGACAAAACATTTTTGTATGCATAAGCGCCCTGTCAACATTACAAATTTAACCGTCTCAAGAACTTTTCTTTGCCTCACCGACTTAGTCATTCAGCCCATTGTCAGTTCTTTCAAATGTCTTCTTTGTCCTTTAGTAGGTCTTCAACCACCTTTAGTCCTACCATTATATCCCATCAGCAGTCTATATTTCCTATTAAGTACCTATTAAAAGTAGCTATATATGTATCTATACGTTCTTGTTCTAACAGTTAACCCGTAGTGTCCTTAGTGTGTCTGTGGGATGTTGCTTTCACAACTGTCCCTGTTCTGATGGAATTATTATGTCACACTATTGACCTAAAATCATTCATTACTCCATCTGTATCTCAAAATAAAAAATTCGTTTCTCGAAATTTTTGCTTTGTGATTACTTTGAAAAGTGGATTAAAATTATAATTGAGGCTCTAGATAATGTGTATTAGTTCTCTAGTCTCTAGACCCTACTATTATAAAACATAAAAGCCCTATTAAATATAACATATCTGTATACAAGTAATGGATCAATTAAATATTCAATCTTTGACAAACAGTTCGGAACGCAAATCTTTTAATTTATTTACATTTCTGATGTAGATTTTAAGCGGAAATTTATACTACTTACTTATAGTATTATATACCTAAGGTAAATATATTATATCTGCATCGTACAAAAAATGATAATAGCTAGAGATGAAGCACCCTCTCCAGTTAAAATCAAAATGGTTGAGTTTCTAGTCTAAGCTCGGATTTTTATAGTATACCTTTAATTAACTTCGTTATCTATGAATGGGGATTGACGAATTATGTCACATTTTCAAACTATGGCTTAACATTTAGGGATATAATGATTAATTTTATATGATTGAAGACCATTTGCGATATCATTATACTAATACTCGTATAGATACATGTATGCATGTGGGAATAGATGATATATATGAGTGTAGTGTTGTTCAGTATATATGTGCTATGTTTATTTAGTGAGTCCGGTTCATCCTGGAAAAAAGTTAGAGGGAGAAAGTCCAAATTTTAGTTTTAAAAAGTAGGCGGTGCCTCCTGTAAAAGTTGTTAACACTGAAAGTATGATGAAACTGAGTGAAATGCATTTACTGCAACGTTGCGAGTGACACTGATACATATGCATGATCTGCAGGCGTATTTGATTTCATACTATATTAACACGAAGTGGCCTTGGTTGGAAAAATATGTTTTATAGGATATAGTGGGAAAAGGAGGGATAAAATATATTTATTATAGGACTACGTAGCCGACACTGTGTTACTGCTCCGGTCTCACGAGAGATTTAGTGAATCGATTGCTTGGCTTGAGCTTTTTTCTTAGTGCTAATATTATGTATGTATGTAAGGAGGAATCTTGGGATCTGACGTCAAATCTCCTGTTTCTTGAGTCTTTCGGATTTCCGGGTGTCTACAGTACGTGGGCATGACTAGGAGAGGAGTGATAAGCTGTCACTCTACTGCAATGGTCACAGAAACTAACTAAGTGTCCATTTATATATACCTACTTACTATGCACAGAATACAAAACAAGTTGTTATATGACTCACTTGTGCACCCACACCACACACAGCAGTGTATATATATCCTCATAACTGGGAAAAGGAAGTAGCACAGACATTGCATATAAAATTTTCCCTTACTTTCTCTGTGCGTTTTTTAGGAAATAAAAACACATCTCTTAAGAAGCTATGTAGAAAGAAGTAGGTATGCAGAGTATGCAGTGAAAAGTGAGAAATTTCCTTTGCTCGTCATATAATAGCACACTAGTATACTATAGTAGTCTATCTAATGCATAATAATACGATAAAAGGAATCTGTAGATAAGGACGAGGCTGAGCTTTGAGGTTGGTGTACGGAGATATGCATCTTGAATATATCCTCAATAGTTACATGCTTACATGCCGCCTTGGATGTAGGTTATGAGGCGAAGAGCACTGGATTGAGATGAGTAGCACTGAATAAACTCATTCGAGGACACATACTTATGCACGAGCATCATATTAGACCAACTACATATATGATACGTATCACATTATAATAAACTTATGGTGTCTTTTATAAACTTTAGTGTTTAAGCATCCTTCTACATATCTTACATTATATCCTTATAAAAGTTCAAAAAAACTATAAACGTTTCTACGTTGTAAAATTTTTCAGAATAACAACATGATTTCTATGATTATTATTTCAAGTCTTTCATTTTGGTGTTAATTGTTAGTGAAGCACAGTAATTATGTATACCGTAGGATTGTAGTAGTGGCTTAATATTTATATTCGACACACTTTTGTCGTGTTCGGAACACTGCTAAATCACGTATTGATGTGATAGTTTCATAAATATGAATACACTCAGTGCAAACAGAAAATTGATGTAGCTCGCCAGTTTAACAATATAAACTGTGACGTGGTATACATATGAAAATGTGTAGGTACTTGCAAATGACTATACTACCTATATAGATTATGTGCATAAGCAGATAATATTATAGCTGTGAAGCATTAGAAGGAGATGCGAGGAGCAAAAGCGATTCATACTTGAAATGTGAATAGGAATGAGCACTAGAGACTTAGAAAGGCGAGACTTGAAATGATCACTCGTAAAATATGCATGGTTTTTAGGGATTTGTGGGATTTATTTCATTTCGTATTTTAGACTATCCTTTTCCCTATTGCTCTCTGTTTTATTTTCCTTTCCTTGAGTTCCTTCCTTACTACTGACTGTAATGTACACTTGAGACATGAACATGAGATGGGGAATGGTGGGTGTAAAATTGAAAATTTAGTTTTTAGACTTAAACAGACAGACAGCATTGAAGTGGCCCTCACTCACTTTACCATATTCCTTTCTCTCTCTCTCTCTCTCTCCATCTCACTGTCTCCTTCTGTATAAGTAAAACAGAGTGACTTTATCTAAAATCATATCCACTAAAGCACAATTGAGTTCAAGCCTATAGATAGCTACCATAGTTTAGTGAATTTAAAAATCTTCGGAATATATTATAGAATAAACTCTCGTGTTTCACGTCATTTCCCCTAGAAATATGAGCTATCTTTGTCTTTACGACAGGACATGAAAACTACAAAAGTAATTTAGTAGTGAAATTTGAAAAGGCCCTACATTCTCTCACGGAGTTACCATTATAAACTAAAGTAATGACTTCATTTTAAAGATTTACTAATGTTCTCCAACATGAATAACCAACTGCCGCTAGAGAAATTATGCCATTTCCTACCATTATTTGTTTTACAATGTGATTCAAAGCAATTAGTAATGTTAGTTTAATAGCTTCATGTTATAAAATTAATTGATGCTCAAGGCAGTACCCTAACTAACTCAATGTTCATTCCAATTCAATGTGCATACCAGTAATAAAACTCTGGCGTAGGTATTATATTATAGTATGCACATGTAATAATTATTTGAACGTTATGAGTTAACTCTGTTGCAATAAGGCTTCAATGCAAGTGTGGTAGTGTACAACTTTTTTTCCTAAAGAAGGAATTACAAAAATGTGGTGCAAGCACAGTATCTACCTAAAAGTTATTAGAGCTAAGATGTTGACTCTTTCGAAGCCTCGCTTATTATTATTTGGAATCTGTAAAAGAAAGCATCCCCATGTGCAAATAATTTGCTAGTAGTCAGGTATAGGGAAATGGTTGAAGACTCGTGGAAATAAAATGAAATGTTCTGCAGATGAGAAAAGTCTAGAATTTGAATTTTTTAGATATTAGTGTTCTCTACATTATAGCATGCTATAGAAATCTTGGTTGAACTTACGCCTTCTACGCCTACTACTTCCTTTTATACTGAAAGTTGAGACTGGAAGCTCTTATTCTGGAATAGGTTTTTGAAGGTTTTAAAAAAATGCAAAGGGTATTGCTATAGCTTATTCGGTTCAGTGGATGAATGATGGATTCTTTCATTTTGGTTTAACTTAAGAGAAATGTTACGCAGTAGAATTATTACATATAACTGTGTAGGTACGGAACTATATTATAGAAATGTATAGTAAGCCAACACATGCTAATGTTGGTTTAGTTTAGATTAGGTTAGAGCAAGGAAAGGAACGTAGATATTGTAATAGCAATAATACGGTATGCATAATAAATATGAAGATAGAGATATCTTAGCGTACGTATCAAACTCCGGTGTTTGTGACTGTGCTCGCTAAAAGGGGATATAATAGGTAATATGTAAAAAGTGAGAGCTGTATTGCATAATGGAAGGGAATTGAGTCGAAGGAGTGAAAATTGAATTAGGTACTTGAGTTTGGGATGACGATAAGGAATAAGATATTCCCACATGCTATTTGTCACATGTGTGCCCAAGCGGGCTCACACCTGCCCTATCCTTTTCTATTCCGCCAATCCCTTGATATCTCCTGAAATGTATTTGGTTTGAGCGGAGGAGAGTAGCTATAATATATTTAGCTTATTTCAGCATACATAATATTCTCAAATAGAATTCTTTAGTTGCTAGTGTTAGATTTCCCTTTAGTTATGATTATAGTACTAGATCTGTATATTTTATATGTCTCTGTATAAGATGTGTGTGTGTGTGGAGTTTAATATAGATTCTACTATAGATGTAGGTACTAGATGGTTTCGTATTAAGTAAGAAACTATTTTGTCGATTCACCTACTTTCCATTGCAAATAAACTGCCACAGTTATCTTTTACGGAGGGAAGAAATGTATTTGGTTTGAGCGGAGGAGAGTAGCTATAATATATTTAGCTTATTTCAGCATACATAATATTCTCAAATAGAATTCTTTAGTTGCTAGTGTTAGATTTCCCTTTAGTTAAGATTATAGTACTAGATCTGTATATTTTATATGTCTCTGTATAAGATGTGTGTGTGTGGAGTTTAATATAGATTCTACTATAGGTGTAGGTACTAGATGGTTTCGTATTAAGTAAGAAACTATTTTGTCGATTCACCTACTTTCCATTGCAAATAAACTGCCACAGTTATCTTTTACGGAGGGAAGTCAGAGGGAAAGGAAAGAGGAAATTCGAGGAAAGAAAGAACGTGAAGAAATGCGAATTTGTATACTTTTGTGGAAATAGTCTTTTATACAAATACATTTGCTCTGTTTGGAATGGAATAACTGCAGACATCTACGTACGTTGGAGATGTAGGTATATGTGTGTCAGTTGCCGAATTGTATATATATGTTCAAATGCATTGACTAGGGAAATATTCCATTCTGCCAGCCTAATAATGCTTTGTGCTCTCCTGAAACTAGAGGAGAAATTGGAAGCAAGAGAAAATGTCTTTGTGGCATAAGTAAGAGAAAGTTGTTATTTTAGGGAAATTCAAAGGTGCAGTTAGCTCCAGTTCGGTTTGAGTCTTTGAAAACAGAGAGGGCTGATTGGCTTATGCTCAATTCCATTCTACTAAGTAAGTAAGACGCTTTAGCCTTCAAATGGCTCACTCCAACTCTTAGTCGGCCCGCTCTACAAGTCTTAAAGGGCAAATGCGAGTAGAAAAGTGTGAGGAACGGAAAATAATGAAAAGCCGATAGAAATAATAATATTCCACTTTTGGAGCAGGCGTTCTTCCCGACTCCCATGCTCTTTGTATATTAAACATGCAAATTGGGTTAATAACTAGCCTGGAGAGCACGGCCATTATTTGTTATGTTACAGCATTTTCGTCACCTGCATGCAATACTTAAGTATAAATCATTTCTCTATTCAACCCAATATTGTAGGGACACGAAGAGCCGTTTGAGCTTTAGCATACAAATTTTTTTACACCTAAAAGATATTACTACATCTACATCCAACAAGAAAAACTCACCAGTTCTCAACTTTCAATTTCACTACTGACTTACTTTCACTTTCACGAGATAACTCACTCCCACAATCTGGTTACTTTCCTTTGACAAAAACCTACTTTCTTCATCCATACTTACTTACTTAGCATCCCACCAAACATTCCTTACTTGCTTGACAAGCTAAACTAATACTGACATGCCTTACATTATGCACATTACTCATATCGTCTCATACTCGGCGTAAAAAATAGGAGATTATGTAAGGTGTATTAGACGATAATTGAAAATTAGTTTCTTCTTTTAAAAGCAATTTGAAAGTGTAACTTTTCGTGCAATGACAATTACAATCTGAATGTAATTATAGTACTTGCATTTAATGGATCAGTATTATTTCCAAGTTTCGGCGATTTACCTAAAATAGACGAAATTAAAATGAAGAAAAGTAAACTTTTTAGCCCTTTTTAAATGTTTGTACCATGACTTCAGTTAAGTTTTCAGTCCTGCCTCGTTTATTTGGAGCATTTTTCTAACTTCTGAGGGCTACCTACAGTAAATAATATGTAGCCACTGGATCGACGGATCGTTAGAAAAATAAATGACTAGTCGGATATCGGATACTGAAGAGTCGATGTTAGATTTTGTTACCTAATGGTAAGAAGGTAGACAAGAATAATGTGGGCATTTATTGTCGTGTCGTGTTTGTGACAGTCCATATATCTGATACTAATGATTAGATGTCATTTTCTGCTAAGTAAATAGTAGCCTTCCTAGAATATTGTGTTGTTGTATACCTATTACCTACTTATGTCGTGATAATGCAATGGTGGAACTAGGATTATTGCAGTAATTAATACGTTTGGATTACTAGAATTATGACTACTGGATTGTGGCTTAATGTTGGGCATAAGCTCTTGTAAATTCCGATTGTTTTTAATTAAGACGGTGAATTGTGATAAGATTTAAGGTATTAGTTAATGTTAATAATGAAATGGGATTTGGGGTCTTGAGAAATAGAATGTTATAATGTAAGGGATGTTTGATGATGGTGATGGTGTGTGGATGTTAAAGTGAAATTGTGTGGCGTTTGTTGCAGGTGCTATGGCTTCGACACCGAGACACACATTTGTTATCAGCCGGAGCAGATGCTTACACAGCAGATTCTCGGTTTCGGGCATTCCAAGGACCGGGAAACACGTGGGGATTGAGAATCAGTACAACCCGTCCTGTTGATGGCGGAGTGTACGAGTGCCAAATCTCGACTACTCCTCCTATCTCTGCCTTCACTTACTTGACTGTCGTCGGTAAGTAGTCTGTCTTCTTCACTTTCTCCAGCCCATCTATTCTGTAGAGAGAGTCTTAGCGCAGCGTATAATAATACGGCCATATAACTCTATTCACATTCCATGCCATTAGATCGCAATTACATATGTTGCTCAAAAGTACATCTCATTCAGCATTCTGTGAGTCAGGGGAAAGGAACTAACCATCCGTTCCTTTCTATTACTGCACAGCTCACTCTTCTCCTACAAATAGTAATCGTCCTTATGATAAGAATAAATAAGATCCAGCCAGACTCCTTCCTCATACCTTCTTCAACTTCAACCAAAACCATTCTCCCTACTTTCTCTTTGACGAATGAAGAGTTTTCTCCAGCTAAGGGCATAACTAATCGGGATGACACATTCTCTCTATAAGAGGAGGAGGGGGGAACATATTAGTAATGCTGCTCGGAAGATTTGGCTAGCGCTTTCTAATGTATCTCTAGTTTTAGACGTAAAGTTGAGTGAGTCAAGTCAATCTTGTGGCTCTTACACTTGAAAGGAAATAAAAAAGACACAACTATGAGTGCTATAGAATTATGGGTTGAGAGGAGCCAAAGGAACCAACACAGATACGTGCACAGATAGCCGTACTTACAACATAAAAATTTAACGATTCGTAAGTCACAATAGCGTCTCTACTTTACTTAAAATAAGATGAGAGCATATAGCGTCTAACCACTCCTGTGCTTTCTTCCTATTCTCTCTAGATGTACTTGTGCTTTCACTTTAAACATCGTCTAAATAACCTACATTTATCCTATAGGAATCTAAGAATCTATAATGCTACACTATACACAGTTAGATAGATAGATAGATAGTATACTGATAGGCTAACCCACTGAATTCGTTATTCGTAAAAGCATTCGACTTATCTCTCTCCCTCTCTTATGTGGGATTTCTCCAACAGTTTTTCTGGCTTGTGAAATCCTTGTTACTAGTCAAGTCAACTTGCATCTGCGAATGATCTGCTCCTCGTTTCCTTTCCCTACTTTCCTATATTTTTATGTAGGTACCACTATGGCTAGCGCCGAGTTTGCCATAGTCATTCTGGCCGATTGCCACGTTGGGGGTACTTTCTCAGCTGTATGCACGAAATGTGGCATGCGATTTTCAAAGGAGCACAAAATCACTACTTACTCTCCTGCTTCTTCTTCTTCTTCGTGGATTCTAATGGGAGCCAAGCAAGGAAGAAAGGAAAACCAAAGCGAGCCGACTTGTTTTATAACGTACATATAATTTACTCTCTCCAACCAATATGCTTCAATTGAGCTAAAATAGAAAACTCTTTTGAATTGTTCTAGATATGTTCGTCATCTAGTAAATAGCCTCTAAATTGCTACCTTTCTCTAACTCTTCGGGGAAAACATTTAGCATTTTAGATATATGGGCATACATTCAACATTTTTATACTGCAATCAGTTTACTGCTTTATTTATGATTTCCTAGAATGATATTTATTTCAAATAAAATACGCTCATACACAAGACAACTATTTATTAATGTATATTTGTGCATCCTTTTAACTGCAAGGCAATAATTTCTATAAAATTGAATGTCAATAATTTATTTATACAGGTTTGTTGTCAAATACGCAGTTGTATCAGTCGAGGTTGCAGTAAATTGGTAGTTATTTTCTGTGCACATTATGAGTTACCCATTGAGATTATCTAGAAATAATCACTGATGTTTGTGCAAGTAGCATTTGGGTGAAACGTTATTTATCTAGGAGGGCATTATGAATTAATGTGTTAGATAATAGAAGTGGTTGTGCAAATAGCATGCGATGCAAGTCAGAAGAAAAGATTAGTTAAGTGAAGCAGAAGGGTATAGAAAGCTGAAGGGGAGGAAAAGGAATTTCCTAATCAAACTGTGAGTTCTTTGAGGCAATAAAGGAGTTGAAAATTACTCGATTGCAATGCACTTTCTCAAGGTTCGCCTTCTCTTTTTGTTGATGGTATGACATTCTTTGTGTGTTTGTGGTTTGGGAGCAGCTTTGAATGTGTGTTGAATATGGTGTCCTTGAACCCTATCAAAAGATTACCCGTGTCTACAAGAGTTTTATTATATCTAGAGTCCCGTTCCCATTCTGTTGTTGAGTTTTTGAGAGTTGTGAGGGCAGAAGAGGAGAGGCAGACAGACTGTTCATGTCATGTAGAGTAAACTTAGCGAAAATTTTATTGCTATTGTATTGCATTGTAGTCTGTATCTGTCTGTATTGGTATATTCCTTCGTGTATCTCGGTGATTTTGTTCTTTTGTCGTTTTGTCTGCATGGTTGAACTATGAAAAGTTGCTTTCATCCCATTCTGTTTTTTTTGCTTTGATATGTAGTTGTAGTTGTGGGCAAGTTCTAATTTATTTTGGCATCTCCACGGCCCGGCTCCCGACTAAGTTTAGAAAGTAATTGAGCAAAAGGGGTAGATAAAGTTAATTCTTTTGTCTCGGAAAATCCGTTATTTCCGTGATTTAGTTTATATCTTTTGTGTCTGTGGCTGGCTATCTAGGACTACTCTAATGCAGTAACAGATGAGACAGACTCTCTCTCTCTACTCAGTTCAATAGAAACTGCGTAAAGTTTTCTATCCCACTAGGAATCTTAGTTTCGGAAGTAGCACTGCAATTGGTGGAGTGATTTTCTAATAATATATCATGATATATAGTGTTCGTGGTGTTACACAACTCTCTCATTCCTTCCGCACTTGTATCTTTTTGGGGAAAAGGGCTGAAAAGTGAAGTCAACTCGTTGTTCCTTTTTCCTGCCTGCCTGTCCGATCCAAAATACTTTCTCTCCGATAATTCATATCACAGAAAGAGTCAAAGCAGGCAGAAAAGCCATTTCAAGTTTGTATGTTTTAGAGAGCGAGGAGTTTTGCTGGGCTCGATGGGTAGCTTTGATCTCGATGGTGTTGTGTTGGCATACTATATCGTTGAGACATGGGAGTTATGAAAGAATAATATATACCCGCCTTGGGAGACGCACGTATGCAATCAGAGTTTTACTTGCTATAGTGTCCAACAAAACCAAATGCTCCGTAGTTACTCTATGCACACACATCTTCCTATTATGCCTATCTGTGTAAATATCTATGTAGTTTTACGTAGATATTTTGTGGGTGTGTTTGGATGCAGTTCCTGCAGCTAGCGAACTTTTTAAAATGACTTGACTTTCACTGGCTGGCTCCTACTGCAAGGGTTATCATCACAGAAAATACATTTTCGGAGATTTAGTTCCGAAAAGTGTATACGATAACTGTATGATATGGCTTGAAAGAAAACTAAAATGTTATTATAGCTGTAATTCGGAAATAATGGTGGAGTTTCCGAAATATTATTATTTGTAGTTTACTGATAGGTAGGGCGGAGATTTTCACTGGCTACTATTTTATACTTAGCGTCGATGTTCTTCTAGCTTGCTACATGCTCTCAGCGTGCACCTACTCATAGAAACTACCAGCAGAATAATTTCCTTCCTTGTTTTCCTAACTGTTTCCAAGTAAAAAGAGACAAGCGATGATTAAATTCTACCCAAGGCACTATAGTAGTATTCACTAGTGAAATCTCCTCTCCCGTCTCTCTCTCCACTATTATTGCCTCACTTACGAATGCTGACTACTAATAATATAAATATCATGACGATACCTACGGGTTCTGCTTTATCTAACCCGATACCTACTTTAGTTATCTTTCCCTAGTCTCAGAATATTCCTCTAAGCGTTTTCTTTTGTAATAATAAGGCCTTGTAATTAGGTACCTAAATGGATGCCCTAGATAGATATCTATTTATCCAAAGCTTGACGCTAAGCAGGTCACCGATCTTCAATTAATTAATACATTAACTTTACATCATGCTGTGTATCCCTCAAGGTTCTACTGTCTCGTGAGCAAAGGTAGCCCATTCAAATAACACAATTCATCATTATAAATATTATGACATACAAATTAGAATACCTACGCATTCCTTATCTCGACGGAAGCGATAGCTCCCAGCCTTTTTATCTCAACAAATGTAAATCTAGGTACCTAATTATATTGTTTGTAATAAACAAATGAGTTGCTTGATAATAGCGTACGCAATTCATAAATGTATACTTTTATCATGTGAAATACAGTAGAACACGCAATAGTACACAAAGTAGTTTCTCATTACGCTCATTAGGTATCATGACTAAATAGGCACATTAATATTATGATATTATGATTATCATCTGACAGAACATTCTATTTTCGTAACCTAATTTAATAATAATTTAACCTAATTTTACATACCAACATTTCGCACCGAGGTTTTTGCCTACGTAACTGACTTCGCTGGGGGCAGGGGGAAGTGTTGAAAATTGCAGCGTATAATTTTCACTAGATAAATTGAATAGAAAGTGTGATCGAAGGCAAACGAAGAAAATAATAAATAAAAAACGAATTATTTCTACAAAACGGCATGAGTCTATTCAAACTCACATGATATCAGCACTAAATGCAAATAAGTAGGAGGTTAGGTTACACACCCTACAACTCGCTAAAAATCGAAACGTTGACTTTTCACCCAATTTACGTCCCAGATTTTTATGGTGAATTTTGCATGTCAAAAATCTTGAGAGGAGGCAAACGTTTGTTACAAACCAATAGTGTTATGTTTCCAAAGATGAAGCTATTTAACTATTTTATCTAAAAGTCCAATTAGGTTGTTCCATCTAGTACATCTTTATCTCTATCGGAGAATTGAGGGAAGCTGTCTTCCCCTTATGAAGATGAGGATGTAGCTAGAGTTTGTGGAAATACCTACGCTTATCTGAAATATTTATCGCAAGTCAGCTGTAATGCCTCTTGCATCCGTAAAATATGCCCATGCATGCACTTCGAGAGGGGTATCTGTAGTAATGTAGTTGTGAGTGAATCTCTGATAAACGAACATAAATAAGTTCGTCTCCACTTTCTTTACTATAAGGGTGCGGGGGTCTATTTTCGTCGAAAAAGCTACATATAGTGCGTTGTGTAAAAGTAGCGTAACTTTCCTTACACATTATATGTAAATAGTTACTCTTAACTTGTTCTTAGGATCTTGAGTCAGCATTCCATAAGTTAGTTCGGTCGTAAAATGTTTCATAGAGAGTAGAACGCAAGCTTTATCTTGTAAGGAGTGATGTAGTAGTTAAATATATGATGATATAATTTCATTGTTCTTTGTAGTTGTGTGCATGCAAATAAAAAGTTAAAGTTGCATATAAATATCTAAACTAATGTTTGAGAAAAACAAAACGTTTTTTTTTTGGTTTGTGCTAGTGTAAGTTTCTGTGATCTCTTTTCTTTGGAATTAAATGTATGTGTTGGTATTGTGTTGAAGCTCTTTGAATATGTATAAACTTTTCGTTGTGTGGATTTATTCTGAAAAATAAATCTTTGAAGTAAATAACAAGGTTTATGACCTGACATTACTTACAATGATTTCCTTTTTGTTTTTATTTCCTTGCGTTTTGAAAAAGTATTTCTTTAGTTGCGCGGGTTGCCGTTACTTACTTGGATGATAGATAAAGTAGGTATAGGTTCTCGTTCTATGCTATACTGATTGGTAAGTAATGTTGCTAAGTCTGAGCAATTGCATTTCAATTGAGGAAGACTTTAATCGACCAAAGTTGAATAGTAGTAAAGTAATAGTAGTAAAACAAACTTGTTCAAATCCCATCAATCTAACACAAATGTAGAGAAAGCAAAGGAAGTAAGGAAGACAAGTTATTTTTAGACTTTGTTACGCATCATAAAAGAAATAGACTATTTATTGCTATACATAAGTTCTACTACTTGTGTATACGCACATAAGTATCTCAATAATGTGGTCAGAATATCCCAGCAGGGATCTATCCATCCACTCAACTACTACTGTTATGTAACTGTGTGAAGGGGAACTGAAATTAAAGTTATTGTTAGTAAGGGTGGAAGGACGTGAGAGTTATAGGTCAACGTCAAACTATCCGTGCTTGTGCCAATGGAATCTGAACTGTGTAGGAAGTTTAGTTGAAACTCATGATCAGAAAACCAAGTTAACCTTAGCAGTCAGTAAAAGAGTTGGAGAAAGTCAACTTGGAAGAGAATGTCGTGATTTCGTATTTCTTTTCAAGTTTCGTCCTAACTGTACGTAGTTACATTGAAGTGAGTGAACTAACTTTCTTTTGTGATTTTCTTTCTTTGTCAATTCGGTTTATTAGTATATCACTTGAGCACGTGTTTATGTTTCTACTGTATTGTAACTTTTTTTAGTCAACGTAGTGTACATAATGGAGACAGATACTACTATCATCAAAACGAAGAACTATACTTTCTCTTCCTAGTGCTTACAATATTTAAATCGTCTACTTTCTGGATTTGAATGCAGAATAGAAACTATAAGTATGAGCAGGACATTTCTTCGTTTTGAAACTTTCTTTTTCTTTCACTGGATGATTTTCTATGAAAATTCTCTGTAGCAATAGTAGAAATCAAATACAATAAATTGCTTTAACAAACGCTTGGTGTTCTCTGCGAGTGTCAGGTTGACGCTAGTCTGTTGAATATAAATGAACGTCAAAAAAGTAAAGGAAGTTGAGTAGAACAGATTGGAAATAGGGACAATGACTAATCTCAACCTTTCACTAAGGTGTATACACAGAAATTGTGACTAATACTAGAGGAGGATGAGAAGAAATGGAGAAAGCTCAAAAATAAAGTGAATTTGAAGCTTCTAACGTTGCAATGATTCAAAATACTACGTCTCTAGTGAACTTAACCAAAGAGGAAGGGGAAACCGTTCCATCATCATCATCTTGTTCACAAGATACTGTCTCAGACAAAATAATTTATCCTTCGCATGCAAACTTTAAGTTTAGTTGGCACAGTTTTCCCTCTTTCCTCCACTTCCCCACTCTCTCAACTAACCATGGAAGTGTAGGGAAGTAGAAAGAAAATAAATGACATAGTCTACATTCATGCATACCTACCATGGTATAAGTGCTAATGCATATGTCGTAGGCCGATAGCCTATATAGACCAGTTTCCAATCCGATTTATTATAGTAAGAATTGGAAATACTAAAAAAGTAGAAATTTAAAGCATATTTTTGGAAAGAAAGTTGTTTTGTGTTAAAAATAATAAAGTCAGACTTTCGCATTGTAGTTGCTCTCAATAAATTCCAAATTGTACTTTATGTTGCAATTAGATTAACAAAAAACTGGTTGAATTCGTACAAAAAATATCTGAAAAGTATCGTGCATTTCTGTACAAATCGTAGATTGGTGCGGCCTGATATTTTGTTGGTCTTGGACATATGTATGTGCTCGCTACTCATTCCTATATTTTAGCAACATGTATAATATTGTACTGAATACGGACAGTATAACTTGGTTGAGTTCTTTAGGTTTAAAAGAGTTCTAGTTGACTGTGGTTATTACATGTGTAGGTACTTATTATTATCTGCACATATGCATTAGTGGAGAGATATTCTTTATATGCCTACTTCATTTTCTAGGGAAAGTCTCCCTTGCGACTAGTACTAGTGGTAGTGAGTAGTGATTGTGAGTTTATGGAAGTGAGTTGCTTTATTACGCTTGATGAAGTTTCTTCGTTTACTTTTCTACTACAGTTCCAGTTTTTTCATGTTGTTGCCAACCATTCATTATTTATTGAGATTAAGTGACGCTGGCGGGCGTCTTCTTGTTGCCACCAAGGTAGACTGCTAAAGAACTCTCCTATTTCATTAAGACAATAATGTGTCCGTTTCAACTGGCATTTTCTACATATGTGCTGATACCGCACATTAAGACAGGTCAAGTTTTAGGGATATTACACTGCCTACTCTGCAAATACACCTTTTTCATTTTCTAAATGCTAATTTCTTTCATTATATAAGATGATGGCATGTCTTTAAGTTCTACGCCGAGAATCCTGTAGGTACATGCTTGCCTTTAATAGTTAATAGTCTAAAAGGTTCTAAAAGCAATGCTGAATTTTGCTGCTGTAAGTGAAATAATACACAGTCATAATAGTCAACAATGATCGATACCAGGTAGGTATGTATATTAACGAAGAAAAAAGACGCAACTGTAACTGTTCTAATTTCAGATATATATATAGTTTGAGATTGAAAAAGTGCTGCTACTCCATAATAAATAATGATATCGACGACAGCATTTCAGCATGAATGAAGCTTGCGTGTTTTCGGAAGACTGCACCCATTGACACAACACCTGTAATTAAGTAGTATCTATCTCTGTTGTGTAATAATTGGAAGGTACCACAATATAAGTATAGATAGGTATACGTATATAGTACTTGTGAATAATCAAAAAAGAATTTGGTAAGTGCAGTATTCCGTCAGAGCAGAACGTAGAAGTACTTAAAGAGAGACGTAAAAAAATTGTGCTGCTTTGCTCGTAATTACTGTCTCAGTTGGTAATAAGGTCAAACAAAAATTGTCTGCACGGATGAATGTTGTGTGTTCGTTCGTGATTTAGTAGGCAGTGACATGAGTTTATTTTGCTTAAAAATGTAAGCTTGTGAAACTTTTCTAATGAATTAGGCTTAATTTTGTGTGAACGAAGAGAAAGTACGTATAAGAGTGGGAAGCTAGTTGTTGTAGCAGGAGATAGTGAAATGCGCGACTACTTTTTCCTCATTCTTATAACTATCATTACTAGAAATGGAGTAGCAGTAAAATCTACATATATTTTTGTGTATTGTGGATGGGCTCTGTTAAATTACTGTTCGCCTCATTGCACTGCAATACTCTGTGGTGAATCACTACCGAAGAAGCGTGAGTTGAGTTGAGTAGCGAGAAGCATCGTTATGTTCGTCTGCAAGATAGACGTTACAAGTACATAGAATCCTACAGATATTCTATCTTTCCCATTACAGAGAGAGAGCAACATTCGCAAAGAGACAAAAACTTTTAATTGCCTCAATATAGAGAAGAAGAAAGGGTCGTAATACATTTCCATTATTGTGTCTGCAACCTTATGCACAAACGAACTGATAAAAGCCTCGTCATTTACTCTACGCATTAGTCACTCTTTGAATGTTGTACTTTTAATGAGGATGAGTTCGGGAAGAGGAAGTACAGATTTAATTGGGAAAATGTATCTGCCCACGCTCTTAGTATGCATATCCTCCTCATTCATTCCCTTAACTCATCCGTCTCATCCAGAAAATCTCACTGTATAGTTTCTTTGATCGCATTCTAATGACACTAGCATTTCCTGCACGCATTGTCTATCCCTTTTGTGTTTTACGTATGTATTTAATATTAATTTCATAATACTTACAATACTTGTTAGCGAAATGTGTAATAAATGCGTTTCATATATGAAATCCTTAATGACAATATTAACCAAAAATACACGCGCACAGTTTATTTCAAACTCCAAACTAATGCCACTACATCATACTGCATCATCATTTATTTACTCAGATGATACAGATAACTATGAAATTATCAAAGAATCAATGACCCTATAGAAAGGTCGGCAAATATCAAGGCCAATTCCTTACATGAACAAATAGAGCAGGGAAAACACTATGGTTTAGCTTTGAGTTCTCTCCTGTCAACCACAATTGACAATCATTAAAACCTTTGCTACTCCAACTATACATCCTGTATGTGACTTCGTTTTCCGCCTAATATATGTTGACTGTCAGTTACATTTACTAGCACATTGAACCAACTTTTCGACAAACAAAAGCCAATCCAATTTTATTCAATCTCTGTATTGTTCTTGAAGGACATCCATGAGATTATTATTCATTATATAATTAATTCGCGACATTTCTCTCACTATGCACATACATAGTAATTAATTCGAGGCTGTGTGTTATGTCAATTGCTATTGTGAATTTGCATGAGAAGAATGAGAAGCATACCTAATTTTTATGATTATCAAGTTTGTAAGTAAGGCCATGTAGAAACTAGTGAGTTTTCTTCTCCCTGCTGTTGTGAATTTTGTTTGTTGATTCTTGAAGTTTAGTATTCTGACAAGTTTAGCACTTTATATGTTGATTGGATTCCCTGAGGTGATATGAAATCATTGCTTTTACGTCTTAGTAGTTGTTAGGTGTATGTCTATAGCTATCGTGGGTGTGTCTGCATTCAAATATGATGAAACGAAGTGACTGTAAGTCTTATTTACCTTTTCAATGTCCCTGGTTGTCAGCCTGCATAATATTTTTGGCTATATGGCATTATTATTATGAACAGTTAATCCCAAATCTTGTTTCCTCGACACACTACAAAAACTATATATAGTCAAAAGGCTTTGGTGAGCTGGTTTTCAGTGTAGCTAAGGAAAGGGCACGGGAATCTGGTTATAATATACGCATAACGAAAATGGGATCCACTGTGCAAATAATATGGAAGGAGAAAGTCATCAAATAAAAAGTGTGTCTCTTCCCGTGACTCCCACAAAGTTTACCTTGCCTATGCATGCGTGTTCAACTCATCGTACACAATATTATTTAGTGTGCGAACAGGGAAATGTAAAAGAGGGAAGGAAGGTGTACTATATTATTTCACTATGTCTAACTATGTGTATATCTATATTGTCTATGTACCAGATATATTTTGTATGTACGTATTGTAGTAAGTCTGGTTCTGGTTGAGTATTGTAACGACTTATTTCTAGTATAGAGAAAATATGATAAGATAACTGGCCGCTGTACTAATGCTTAGAGGTAAAACAACCCAACAGGAGAGCGTTACTATTGGATTATCCGGAATCC
>JABASI010001907.1:0-22163 GCA_019776505.1 Tomocerus nigrus
TCGACGAACGAACGAACGAACGATTGGTACTTCCAAAGAACGAACGAACGAGCTTTTTGGATGAACTTTTTCAGCTCTGCATATGACTCTGTGTCCTCTGAAATATACCATAAACCTCCTAAGTACCTATCATATCATTTTACTACAGGGTCACTCATTCTAATTAACTTTTCCCTCTAACAGAAATGATATGCCTGAAGAATAACTATACTACAAGGAGATATATGCATTAGCGTCGAGGAATTTTGAAAGAGAAAAAGTTTTCTTGACCCTGTAGTCGGCTAGGGGAAATTCCCTTAGAAATTCAACGACTGAAAATTCTTAGAAGAGTTGCACGAAGTTTTTGCAGCCAAGTTTTTTCCTCCACTTTCTCTTGCCTGAACAATTTTAGTGTTTTATGGTCTTCCTTTGGCTACTCATTCAGTGTTCCGTTCTACTAGTACAATGGAATAGATAACTGTAGCAGTATAACAGAGATATACCTAAGTAGTACAGACAATCAACCACGTTCTAGGAGAATCTACTGGATATAACATGTGAATTGTTCTCGTGGATTATACAGATATACTACTTATACTATATGGTATACTAGTAGTACCTAGTTGGATTCTATTTAAGTTCCCAGTTGGCTTTGACTTTTCCTTTTGGCAGAACCGGATGCATAAGTATGAATGTCTGTGGCTGCATTTCTATTGTACTACTCAGGGATGTGTTTTCTTTGTTTCCAAAGGAAAGTACAATAAAATAAAACAGAGAAGATAGAGAAGGAAGGCGAAGGGGAAGATATCTTTAAAATTGGAGGAAAAACAAGATAGAATAGATACTGCAGCAGACCACAATGCACCATAGGATCCATTCCTGAATACACCACCACATCACAGCACCACCGAAAACAAAACAAAACACGCAAACAACACAACAAACGCCACGAATGAAAAGCCTTCTTCTTTTCAAACACTTTTTCATTTCCCTACATTTTTTTCCTAACAAATCGAAACAGACAGGTAGAAATGTTTTGTATGGATGGAATGTAGTACCCAGTGTTATATTTATTCTCCCCTCTCTGTGTCGACCATTACTAGATCTTTTCTAGCTAAGCCCACAACGAAACGGTTTTATAATATACGGGAACAAGTAAGTAGGATGGAACTCAAGCTGCCCCATTCTAAAAAGAGAATGGTGCCAAGGCTAACGTTTTAACGTTCAATCAAAAACGCAGGACTACTCTTCTAGCTACTTATACAATCTAAAGGATCACCACTATAATATTCAGGGTACCCTTCTTCACAAAACTTCAAGTCTCTAGCACACTGTATATATTCTCAGCAGATCTACTCATAAATGAAGTATCTTTCTTATGCTTTTCTATCTGGTTTGGTTTTTCCCGAGGAAAAAATTCCTCGCATAAAAACAGACAATGGTTGAGTCGTGTAAAGTTAGAGGAGGTTGTGGAGAAGATGCGATAAGAGAGGAAGCGATAGAAGGTGACGAAGAGCTAACTTTGATAAGTTGAAGCAAAGAGTTTCCAGTTTCCATTTCTCCAGTGTACAACTCTCCTCTTCTAGTTATATATCTATGGCAGTTGTTGTGCGAAGTGCCTCCAGCTCTCATTTTATTTTATCCATCTAGAAGATCTGACAGAAGACTCTTCTCCAGCCTATCTGTCTCTACTTCACATGGTGCATCACAACAGCACTGCATCCACTCCTTTCATTTCATATGTCATCCCCGACTTTCTCCACAAAGTCAAACCTTCCTCCAGAATAGCAAACACTATATAAATCTATAGCTACTACTTGAAACATATAACTTGATACTTATATACTAGGTATATATATAAGTGGAAGATATCATGTAGTGTACGTATAGTATGTCTAGATTTCCCAAAAGCCAAATTTACACTAGAGTGCAGAAAATTACATGAATTCTATATTTGAATCGTTGCGTTGCGTTTTTCTGTTGTTGTTATCCCTATTCTTTCTCAGCTTTCCTTTTTATTATGCAGGGAAGCCAATGTGAAAAAGTATCTTACACACTGCAACTACTTCTACTTTATATAAATGACAAGGTGGTAGGTAGTCCTTGTGAAAAACTCACTTATTTACCTAGTGCAATGTGCATTCAGCCTTGTCAAACAAAGTAAGTCTGTCGACCATTTTCATCTGGACTAGTACACTAAGAATTTATCCAGCTTTCTACTCTTGAGCATTATACTTGGCAGCGTACATTATGTTTAAATAGTAACCTGAAGGATCTTATTACTATTCTTATAAGGTAGGAGCTTACTGAAAATCAACTAGATTACTTTCTCCTTAATTGTATATCTAGCCTCCGCTTTTCAACTACACAGCTCTCCTATATTATAACTTAAGGAATATTGCGTACTATTCCTCGAACATGAAAATGTGTAAAGGGCAAAGTCAAACGTTGCGAATTCTCCCAGCTATTCTCCTCTGTTACTTTGTGCATGTTTCATAGTTAATGTCTCTTTTACTGCTGTGCGCCTCTATTCTTTCTTCCATTTTCTATCCATTTCAGTCAGGACAAGCAATAGAGTGGAATGGAAAGCCATGCTTTCTTTTCTCGCAATAACTCTATTCTAGTTGACTATAGTAAGAGTTGATAGGGAGTGAGGGTACTTGTAAAGCATATGAGTAATATCTAACTTGTAAGTGCTACTACTTTTCCAGCCTGTTATCTGCAATATACAAATCTCGGTGGCATACACTAACAAAATGTTACAGTGTAGTGGCATGGAGTAATAGCACAAAAGGCAGGATCTAATGTAAAGGTCAAGTCAAATGTCCTACTAGAAAATAAAATATGTATAGAACTGGGATAAGGAGCAATTTAAAATATTATTCTGGAAATATTTTTCTTTTTACTACGTACAATACAATACTATTATGGCTACTTATACAAGGGCCTATATACATATATATATAGAAGGAAGAGAGATGATATGTAAATAAGCTAGATATGGGCTTGTACAATGGAAAAAATAATAATACACTAACTCTTTTGAATGCATTCTATTATGCTAGTTTCAAGTTTCCGATAATAAATCCTTGCTGCTACTGTCTCTGTTCCTCTCGGCATTTGCTCTAATTCCAGTTTAACTTTTCTCAACTCTCACTAAGCAATATTTTAATATCTAAATGAGTGAACTAGGGTAATAATATTCAAGAGCAGACGAGCTAAATGGCAATTCTTTTTCCAAAACAGTCAACTTCCAACCGTCTGCGTATGGAGATAGCGTCATAATGCTTTCCCCAGTGAAAGACTCAAGGGCCGTGTGTATTTGACTTGATTTAACGGGGAAAGAATGAATTTCTTCAATTCGCGAGCAGATACAAGAACAGATGCCTCGCTGCTGCTGCTGCTCCTCTCTCCATCCCTTCTTCCCTCCAATTCCCTCACAAAGTCACAGCAGTAGCAGCAGAATGGAACAGGAATCTTCCTCTAGTCGGCTCAGACAAGCAAAACAGTCAGTCATCTGGTTTTGATATCAAAATTAGATTAAAAGACAGCTCCAGATGAGAGGAATCGCTTCAGAACAGAATAGCATCATGTTCCACCTCACTCCACTGAACTAATGTAAACGGAGGTAACTCACGACTCTAAACTGTCAGTTTAACCTACTCCTAGCACTATTCTCCGTAAATCTCTACATCCACATCCAAATGCCTTTATAAATTTAGATAAATATGGGGCCTTTGTTATGCATATCAAAATAATCAAATCATTATGCTGATGAATGTGATGAATGACTAATTTATTTATATAATTACTTAGCTTAGGGATGTACTCATGATAATGAGCAACCGAATCATAGAAGAAAAGAAACTTCTGAAACGAATTCTAGAACTAATAACAGTTCGTGTTTGTACAAACAATTTGTATCTATCAAAGTATTCGTTTTGTTAGTATAGCTGGAATTATCTGGTAATATTGGCAATACAGGATAAGGTACCTACCTAAGCTATATCCATATTATAGCATCAATACATTATCTTTTTTTAAATAGAAGGGGATTTAATTTTTTAGCGATAAATCACAAAATAGTAAAATATGTTTACTGTGTAATAAATCATTCTAACAGATATAACACAGTAGCGGAAGCATTAACCCAAATTTGGTGTGTCCATTTTCTTTCATTTTCAGAAATTGCTTCCTTTTTACCTCTAAACACGTGTTGCAGCAAATCTGAACAAAATATCTCACTCCAAGCTATTAGGTATGACCTTTTAACCTCGCGACAACGGTGATCCCATTTTCCACAGTCATCGTCACCTGTATTCCCTAAGTGTACATACAGAAAATTTGAATGTCTCTGGATTATTGTTTTAGCTCGCCAACTGGGGAGCTTATGGAATCACACATTTTGTCCGTACGCACGTGAAGTTTAGGCATGTCGTATGTCCAAAAAGTTTGAACTACCTTATTATGTGCCTTTGTGCGTTCTAAAGTTATTGTGGGGTGGGACGGACGGACAGACATAGGACAAAGCCATAGAGTTGCCCCACATCTGAATATTGTAGAAGTTGTGTGTAAGCATCTGAAGGATAACAAATCTTTGATGTATAATAAGTAAGTATAGTATTACCTGGTTAGTGTAAATTTATCGAGTTTGTATTTTGTATCTGTATCTATAGGATATTTTGTGAGTAGTAGATCTATACTGCGTAATGTTATGAGCTCCATGAGCTTGCAGCATAATGACACTAGAGAAAGGAACTAGAAATATTCAGAATCTGCATGGTTATAGAAGCAGACATTGTGCAAAGTTGGCTCTTATGTGTACACATCCATGTCTATAGAGTGCTTAAGTTATTTTTGCAGAAAAGAGTCGCCTTGACTTAACTTGCTCTCTTATGTTTAATGGGCCATAGAGAATGGCAAAGCGTAGTAGGGTTCTACCTTCTAAATTCTAAATCATAACATACCATAGCCACATAAAGCAAGTATTAGATTATCAATAATATACAAAACACATATTATATCCATATAGAGCAAGAAAGTACATATATAAGTATAACAATCTGATGTTACTATCTGATTATGTATATAGTTAGATATTTTGAAGAAGGAAGACTGTGAGAGAATGGCGTCTGTGTAAAAGCAAATTTTATAAAATAGTACAAGATAGAACTCCAGTGGTGCTAACTAGTTTCGTATCGTTATCAGCATAAATAGTTGTGCACTAGTAGGACTATTACAGTTTTATGCTTATCTCGACTAAATATACAAATAGTAGCGGCATTATAATAATATGCGTCGTATCTTATAGGTGTTAGCATACTTATGGAGCACTAAAGTTACAAAGTACATGCATATATAAGTAATAAAGGTGTATTCTGCTATAGGAGCATATATGGATAGATTATTTCCTTCGTGGAGGTAGTTCACTTGTGCTCAATGATACGGTGTGGGAATGGCTCGCAGCAGGTTATGATGACACTGCTAAAATATTCAGGAAAGTCCTCCGAATAGAAAGCATGATAATGGAAGTGAGCCGGAGAAAGGGATGGGGAAAGTAGAGGAGTAAGTGTGCTGCGGCTCAACCAATGTAAATGTTAGTAATGTAATGTATGTATGTATGCAGATGTGGAACAGAGTGCCCATATTTCCGCATAGTCCTTTCCCACTCTATATCTCCCTCTCTCTCTGCCTGCCTCATATTAGGATATGATCTACTTTACACTCACGTATCTCATTTTCAAATGTAATTCTGAATTAGTTTTCCTCCACTCTTGTCACCGGTATTTATTTATTGTATTACAACGTGCCTCCGCTAAACTAGGCTGCATCACACACACTCACACTACCAAAATTACTAGCCTATAGAGCAACTTCATTTATTTCATATATTTACTTTCATTTTCCTATGCTTATTTAGGGATTTCATATTTTGGCAAAGTTTGAGGTCATGTCCTTCAAAGCACAGCATTGTGAAGATTTGCAACGCTTTGCACACGACTATAACTTTTTAATGAATTCCCACTACTAAAAGCAATTAGTGTTTTACATTTTAACATTTTACTCAAATTATTTCTCAATTTACTCTACCTAGCACAGAATGTACCATGTTGCGAATTGCGAAGTGGGCGTGTGTCTATATCCACTCGTACTGCACCTCATACTCTTACTACCTATACATATACAGATACATACAAACCAACTATATAGTCCGATGTCATTCTTCCAAAGCTAAATAAACTCACTACACAAAATTTCCACCCTCATTTACATTGCAATTTTCCATTTCAGCTTTACGAGGTACAGAGCATGGGAAGCAAGCAAATTACATATTACATACAAATGAATAAAATAGTCACATTAAAACATTAGTAACTATATTGAATTGCATGCCAAACTCTGGCAATAACACCATGCATACTAAAGCTGAACATACTACAATTACATACTTACCTATGTAGATTTTCCACTTATTATATATATATATATGTATCTAAGATAAATCTAGGTGAGTATACCCTACAATAAAACTAATATAACTGGAGAAATGTCAATAAGCATTACCAAAATTATCAGAAACGCACTCAGAGTATTTTACCTATTATTTTGCCTATTCATATTTGAAAATATTCTTTGCACACGTTGCATAACATTTAGGAATCAAATGCAGATGCAAGAAACTTAACCTGTAAAAATTCCATACAGCAAATATAAATGTTGACTAAAAATAATTAGTTGGTATCCGTACATGGACAGATCGAAATGTTTCGTATATGATATGAAAACCATTTCCCCTGTATGATCTAGTATGTATATACACATTTTATTCATTGAGTATCAATTCTTTGGCCTTCAGAAGCAATCAAAAAATCTTAAGCTTCTTCAGCAACCTCCATATAAGCAATGAAAACTTACTATGAAATTCCCGTGTTCTTAAATGTGTTGCCTTATTCACACGCTAGTCAAATCCCATGCTGACTGTATGTTACATCTGTATTTTAGCAGTTAGTGTACCAAATCTCGAATGCATGCAGTTATTACTTCATTTAGCTATCTTCTATGACTTAACGACTTTTCAGCTCCTACTACTGTTACTATATACGTAGCTGTAGCTGGATTCGCTAATTCCGTCTCAATTTCAAATTACAGGACCAATAAGGCACTGCAGTGTAATTAAAGGAGGCTCTATGTAAGTTTCGTTTCACTGCTCACTACTAAACACTAGAATGATGCCTATAGTATCATTTAGTTGTATGTCAATAGACATTTCCAAAGTCATTAGATGCTGCTACTAAAACAATTTATTTCTAAATTGACTTTTAATCAGGAAGTTTGTTGAATATTCCCGAAATGTCTGTAAGATCATCATAATGACAGAGTAATAATGGAGTTATTTTCTGGTACGGATATCATGAGTCTCATCCAGCATTAAATTAGTCATCAAATCTTTTGACTAAGAGCGGAGGGAAAGTTTTGTTGACAAGATTGACACAAGACAGTAATCAAATCGATTGCATTCTTTACAAAAGAGCACTCTATTTCTTGATATGCTTCGGAGTAGGAGGAACTATGTGAGGAGAGTAGTGCACAGTATGCCAAGAAATGTCTTTTCGTCAGAGGAATGATATAGTTGTAGATATCCGAGTGAAGTAATGCTGTAAGGTCTAATAAATGATAGGAAAGAGGCTTTCTGGGCAAATCTAGTCCTTTCAAGTCAAATCAAGTGTATGAGTGCGTCGTCAGCATAATGTGATGTAACGTATACTGGTTTATTAATTTGGACACAGCTGGTCCTGAGCTGAGATATTTGGCAGTTTGGCATCATTTCTCTTTACTGTGTACACAATAGATTACTATAGTGGCAAGCAAGTAAAAAGCAAAGCACATTGGATTGCAAAAGAGTTTGAGAAAGTAACAGTCAAGTCAAGTCACTCTCATAGGAACTTGTACTTTCCTTCGAGAATACATCAGCCCACACACACATGGCACTTGAATTGAAACTGCATACGACTAATACTAATAATATTATAAACACTATATGCTACATTTCACTTCGGCTTATCTCATATCCTTACACTGACGACATATGCATCTATGTAGCTAAGTATTTTGATATTTATATGTAGGTGGATAAGCTCTCTCTCTCTCTCTCTCTCTATACACTATCATATAGCTTTCCCTTTACTTTCTCCCGGTAGCTACACATTATAATAAATATCCATGTATCCATAAAAGAAATACCTTTCTCCATTTCCCTTCACTTGCCCTCTTATATAAAACTCTCAACAAACCTATCAAAAATTTAATAAAAGGACCCACGAATTCAATGGAAATCTCTCCAAGGCAAGACATGCTAAAGTCGAATATCGAGAAAGAATTCTATACCTACTCTCTTCTCTAAGCAAACTAAAATATGTACAATATTACCCCCGACTAAAATCCATGGCCATCACACAAAACCCTCCTGTAATAAGTGTGAAAAATGTGAAGCCATTATATTATAATATTTTCAAACCGTAATTTAGTACAACGTCTCTGGTCGAATCTACTAACTGCCAAATTCCATACTTACTTATGGTTAAAATCTATTACAACTAAATAAGAATTCACACAGTAGACACAAGTCTTAACCTTCCAATATTTGATCAACGATAGCAATGTATATTTATGAACTCTCGTCCAATGTCAAATATTACGCTATCTGATTCGATTCTAGTGAGAAAAAACTTTCTCCGCCTTGTTGCAAAGACACGACTACGCAAGAATGAGATAGAAATATAGTAAGCTACCTATTACTTAACCTTATATTAACAAAAAAGAGTACAATAGATCCGTCCAAACAGAGTAACGCTACATATTAATAATAAAACTTATATGGTATCACAGTGTCAGTAGGTACCAGAAATACTATAAGTAGGCAGCTATCTTTTACTACTGTAAGAAAAGTGTACCTAACAATAGCAACAAATAAAATAGCAACGTTTTACAAGAATAGGGTTATACTTTCGTGTTGTTTAGTAAGTAGACTTATATAGATAAGAAGGAACAAAAAACATGCACCTGTTTCCCTTGTCACTTGTCCTGAATTTAGGACACCGGCTAGAAAGAAGAAACTTGAAGAGGACAGGAAAACTATGTACGTAGGATGAATTAATATATTTTGGGATACATGTGTGTACGGCTAGGGTGGGTACTGCAAAGTTGGCATTGTTTGCCGTCAGCAAAAGCCTTATAGTAAATACGTAGATGCTTATTTAGTGATAGAAGCCAGGAGGCTGTCAGAAAAAGTGCCCTTCCCCTCTATTCAAAATGCTTAATAGAAAATATATTTTACGTTGTCGTATGTGTAATTTCTGCTCAGCTTGTCGAGTTGACTTGCTATTAACTTGGTGATGGCCATACAGGCTTGCCTTTTTTCTAATGTATGTACCTTACTGGGATGACTGTCATGCCTTGCCATGTCATGTCACATCTTTCACTGGGACATTCTATTATTAGACAAATTTTAAATGTGTCATTGAAAACAGCCCGGGCATTCATTCTCCAGCCTCTCCGATATTTCTCCAAGAAAATTTTCTTTGTAACTACCATTTAAGTTTGAGCTCAGTTGTCCGGGAATTCTCATTCACCACTTTATTCGGCTTCCTTTGTCATATGGCCATTCATCTAGCATATTATGCATGCAAATTGTCACATCACATTTGTGTATTTGGAAACTACTTACTTGAAGGAGATACATGGCTTAGGTAGTCATTCTACCTGCAGGGACACACATATAACACTTGATCACAGAATATTTTGACATAAAAATTCCACTTATTTCCATATTATTCTAATCTACTACACATTTTAATATCCTAAATAGTTTCAAGAAGCTACACCGTTGTCCTTTTATGTGACACATGCCTCAAATACCAACATTGTCGCAATGCATTAGTGTCTTTTCAATGTCTACCATATTATGAACCTTGTGGAAATAATGGGTTCGTAGCAACCACCATGCGAAAATGACAATTACAGTTACATATCTAAATTCTACATCTATAGGTTACCTATAAGTAAAAATTACTAATCACGGCCCAATTTAAGTTTCTGTAACACGGCCAAGTCACTGTAACACTAAAATAATACGTATGCAGAGTCCCAATCCCAATGTTGATGCATACTCTTAGGTGAAATAGAAATGTTTTATCATTTCAAGTGGTACTAGTACTTAGTACTGATAGAAAACCTTTGCAAAAAAAGATAATTAAGACATGAATCTTGCAGCTTTATATTATGACAATTTTATACAGTGATAGTGCATGCTTAATAGCTCTTTTACATCTGGTTTTCAGTTTATGTCGACACTTTAGACTCTGTGAGCCGAAATGTTTTATCATTTCAAGTGGTACTAGTACTTAGTACTGATAGAAAACCTTTGCAAAAAAAGATAATTAAGACATGAATCTTGCAGCTTTATATTATGACAATTTTATAACAGTGATAGTGCATGCTTAATAGCTCTTTTACATCTGGTTTTCAGTTTATGTCGACACTTTAGACTCTGTGAGCCGGAAATATTCATAATTAAACCGCTTATTAATGCCTGCAACATAATTGAAGGAATTCATAATAATATTACTATCTATAATACCTATTACTGATATGTACGAAACCATGTCGAGATAATTAATATACTGGTATTTCGTAAGCAAAAGTAAGTATGTATGTATACTATACAGTTCCATTTAGATTTAACTCAGATGTTCGTTCCTTCCTTAAAAGGAAATAGGGTGGTACATATACATTTAGTTTATAAATAAGCAACATCTGTCGCCTTCTCGCAGTGTCAAAACTTTTGCAACTGCTCTAGCCATCTGTAAATATCATTTCATTATGAACGGTAGTTTTTAGAAATAATCTCGCTTTGCTTATTTGTTATAAAACAGTCAGTTCCATCCAAGGTATATATCCTTCCTGGGCTTTATACTGGATTCTTAAAGATGTACAGACTAGAGAAAATTAGTTACTTAGAGAAAACATACAATACGTTTCCTTACTTTCTCCTCTATCTCCTATGTAAATTTTCACATGTGATTTCGAGACAAAATAAATGAGCGATTTAATTAAAAACTACAGTGCAGAAGACTGTAAATTGCTACTAACTTTACCAAACAAATTTTACGCTAGACAGACGTTTCTTGGAGAATAAGAACAACAGCCTTGATTATTGCAAGTGATAGTATAAAAATGAATATAACATTATCAAGCATATAAAAATTGCAAAACTATTTTAACACTAACCTAAGTGTCTAATAAATTAAAATTATAATTCGCAAACTTGCAACTTGCTATAGGTATAGTAAATGAAATAGCAGTATACAGTAATGCGTAATAAACGAAAACGTTACAAAACGAAGCAGTTTGTGACACGGATTAAGTAGATACTTATGATCATAAACAGCAGAACATACAAAGTAAATAAAAGGAGTAGCTACCTAACCTGCTACATAGTTGAAGAAACAGAGTGTTTGTTTGTATTATGAGTTCAGTCACGAAAAAGTTTGCTAAAAAATAATTGACACAATAGTTTCGAAGAAAATTGCAGAAAACCGAAAGAACTCTGTGATTCTGGTCTCGTTTTCTTATTTCAACTTCGCTTTGTACCATTGAGAATTTTCCTTCGCTATAAGCATCTACTATAAGTAAACACTAATACTGTGAAGTACTGTGCTCACTCTCAGTCAATTCAACCTCGAATGTTCTGATAACGTTGTTATTGCCTTGTATGTACTGTGCGACAAATCCTTCACACCGAAATGAAAAACGCAAAAATAAATACGGATAATATATAGCACGGACTGGACGAGCCTACATGTCTTGGGATCCTTTTAAATCAACCTAGTTTTATTCGATATTATTATACCCCAGTATATTAGCGTTTATTTGACTACTATATCTGGACACAATTTTGACGGAAAAATAATTCGAACAAATCGTCTTATTCAATCGAACAAAGTTTTTGTATTGCGCTATGTATTTTTGTATGTACAAAGTGAATTAGAACAATTTCCAAGGTCATGTAGATTTTGAAATCAATATATTATTAAAAGTTTGATTTGATGAAGTTCTAAGTTTCCATTTCTCTCCTTTTTCTTCAGTTTGACAACTCAGTTTTACTGGAAACTTGCAGGAATTCCAAATGGCCTAGGACCTATAGACTCATCCGATCTGTGTGTACCTACACTACACTACACGAATTTACACGATATGCCAACCTACAAATAAATGGCATACCCATGGCATACCTAATAAATAAACCTGACAGCCTACTAACTTCCTTTTTGTAAAATAACAGCAATAAAATTATCAAAAGGCGTTTTTTTCTAATCTCACCATCTACAGTGATATGGACATGTGTTTAAATATTTTATTTATTTAATATTAAAAATGAGTAGCCTACAATCAATTAATTGTAATACGCGTTGGATTCTAACAAAGGCTGCGCAGTGCGCTCTACGCACTCTGCACACAAAATCTGTAGTAAGAAAAGAACTAGTAAGAAGTAACAGTTATTAGTAACTTTTGAAGAATCGAAGGTCCAAGATGCTTATTACTATTTAGTGCTCCATATTGCGCATGTTAAGTAGCTATCTCCCAGTTGTAAAGAACACAAGTGAGACTATTGTGGGGCTGTATAATTTGGGGAGTGAAATCGTAAGTCCACAGTTCCAGTGGAAAATCTTCATTTCGCACTATAATTAGTAACGTGATTTTGACAGGAAACTTGAGGAGATTGTCCCATAGAGTAAAAGGAGTGGAACGTGACAAGGGTTCCTTGTAGGTACCTTTATAAATGTAAGTTATGATTTCTTTGGTGTGTAGTAGAAAAGGGAGGTGTTCAGTGTTATGCCCTAAGATGGCTAAGTGAAGTCTACGTTGATAGGAGTGGGAGAAGAAAATATGATCTAATCCTCCTTGTACAGATAGTGTAGAGCTAGTATGGTGCATTATGAAGAAATCCGCAAGGTTCTTTCGCTTCTTCTATTCTGTGTGTATGTAGTGCGGATGCCAACAGGATGCCAGTGGGAAAAATTATGTAGTCATTACACGAAAAGTATCTAATGGGGCAGCAGTACGTTACAGTTACTTTGGAGTTGCACGGAACATAACAAAAAGAAGAAAGATCGGGATGGAGCAGGAGACGGGAAAGGATGGAAACATAACTAAGACAAAACACACAGACAGAGAGAGAGAAAGAGAGATAGAGAAGTATGTGGCTGTGTGTACGTGGATTTGATTCTATTGGAGAGAGCTGTGAAAAAAATGATGCTACATCACATTAGAAGGAGATAGGAAGGCATTAGCGGTTGGGTTCGACTTTGGCACGCCACAGCACAGGCACAGCCAGCACTACTGAGGTAAAATGTATGAAGGTATGTTACATTAGGTAGGTAAGTAGTATGAAGTAGTAGATCAGATTGAAGTATGTGCAGTGCAGGGAGATACATATCTAATATAAGTAATGGCAGACAGTTTGTCTGTCTAACTGACTCGTCTTGACTAAAGTGCCCACCCGTACAATAAAAGAGCAAAAAGGAACGGGGAGGAGACTTTTGATGTGATCGTTTTGCTGATCACGTCGATTTCCAATTACAGCCAATTACCAACCCGGTCAGTGAACAACTAAAGCACCCGAGAGACTTACATGACACAAACTAGCTAAAGAAATGTTTCCTTCTTACATCACATCCCATTGTATTACACTATTTTCTCTCTTTTACATCATCCCACCAGTCTCTGCTTAAGTAACTAGGCACTAACAACACTTTTTTTTTCTCTCTCTCTCTCTCTTCCCGTTTCTTCAAGTATTAGAAATGTAGGGAGTGGATGGAAGATGTTTATGTAACATTCAATACGGGTTGTTGCCTTCGAGGGATATCCTTAGAAATATATCTTTAGAATTGGATTAGATGATATGTAATAGTGGGCTCCGTCTTATGTCCATCACTCACTTTCCTTGCCAAGTAGAGAAGATCAGACTAGAGGAATTTAAACGAAGCCAAACCATCCATCTACACAATGAAGAAAAACAGAAATGTCCCTAAGCTCTTTTTTGGCAAAGAGAACTTCCTTAGGTTATTATATCGTGAAAGCCAAGTTAAACTAAATCTGCTAATGCTTCTAAAAGCCCCCGTCTCTTTCTATACTAAGTAAGTATAGCCATCTCTAATACTACTACGTAGTTTAAGAGAAGGAAAAAAAACTTTAAGACAAGTAGTCACAGAATCTCATCCGGAATACTAAAATCATAGTTACTGGGCTAATAAGTAGGACAGAGAGAAAATTGTGCCTTAAGCTAAACCACGAAGTGTATAAAAGGGATTAGAAATAACTTGGAGTTTTCATATAGCCTTCTTAGTTGGTCTTCTCGTTGAGATTCCAAATTGTGTGTGCTGGTAATTCTAATACTGCGTAGATAGGTGAAGGAGAAGTGAGAGACGACGGGGAATTATAAGGAGAAGGAAAATATGTATAAATGCATATAAGTACATGTAAGAGAAATCCGTAGCAATTCAATGCTAATTTCTTTTCCTTAAGAGAAAAATTTAATTATTATGCATGCATCATTGATCACCTCCCTCTCCCACTTTGTATATTGGATGTGAGCCTGGGAATAGACAGAATTCCTCTCGGGTCTAGCGTTGCGGTAGGGCAGAAGATTGTTTTAGACTGACGCTCGTGCTTTGGTTTGATTTGGCTTGACTGGGAAAAGTTTTTGATTAGTTCAAACCGAACGGATATCACATTAACTTTCTTATGAGAAAGTCAAGCAGTGCTTCCAATGCTAATGGAGGGAAAGAAGGAGGATGTTAGAAAAGTCAATTGAAGCAAATGAAAGGAAAAATTCGGGAGAGAGAGAAAGCTAACCAAGTTGAGTCAAGGAATAATATACTTATATATTTATATATATCCTGCTGGGATTTTCTTCACTTTCCCTAAGAAAACTTTAAATTTGACTATGTGAAAAATTGAGGTTTCTCATATGGTTCAAAATCAACGACGTTTTCAGCTTCGTGTGTGCTGATGATTAAGCTTAGACTGAAAATGAGAGAGAAAGAATAAGACGCAAATTGAGATGGCTTAAAACTGACTCGTATGGATTTCTTATTAATCCTTTTGAAAATTCTGCAGAAAGACTTGTTACACAAATAGTGGAGATAGGAGAAGCCTAGCCAAATGAAAATCAACTCAACTCAGTCAACATTTGGACACAGAAATGACAATCTCCTTTTGGAATTAGTAATTTCAGTCGACAATGTCTATCCCTGCTGCATATCCACCTACCTTATCCATTTTCTTACTATATTTATTTTCTGTCTCTACGACCTGCGACGACTCGTATTAATGAAAACTACCACTAAAAGAATTATTCGGAGGAGAAAGCAACAGAAAAGTGAAAGAGGAAGGATAGTAATGGAAAGAGAAAGCGGATAAGTGAAAGTCGAGATTTTTGTAAACGAATCCAATCAAAGCAAGTCACATCACATCCAATGAAAAGAGTAAGCCAAGACAGTCTAGAAAAGTCGAACCAATTCAAGGCGAGTCAGTTCGGGGGAAAGTAGCTCTCGGGAAATGATAACCTTCGCTACTCCTCTGTACTACTACATCGCACAATGTACGAGAGAAAAGACAAAAATCACTTCCAGATGACCTGGCTTCAACTCAAAAACACAGAATGAGAATCATTCCTGCGAGTGCAGTTACATTACATTAGTTATCTGTATAGCTTTCGATATTCTAGCCAATATATGACAATATTAGATCATATATACAGGACACTGTACATATTAATCGTGCTAAAGAATTCTCTTGATCCAACATTTTTATAATAAGTACAGCTCTCTATTTTCTATCTTTCCCTCCTCCAGCTACACATTATAGCAATAGTACAGGGAATGGAACATAGGATGTATTCTGCTGTGGAAGTGAAACTGATTTGGAGCCGACTCTGAGTCGAGCACAATCAGACTAACGTTCCAATTCCAATCCTGCGGAAAGAAAACGAAAGTCAGATGTGATCTAATATAGTGGTAATACAGATAGGCCATGCCATGCCACACGCAGCAGAAACACAAAAGGGGAAATCAAGGGATGAGCCAATTTCCCACATAGTCACAGTCGCAATCACAATACAACTAACAAAAAATAAANCAGATAGGCCATGCCATGCCACACGCAGCAGAAACACAAAAGGGGAAATCAAGGGATGAGCCAATTTCCCACATAGTCACAGTCGCAATCACAATACAACTAACAAAAAATAAAGGGAAAATGGAACCGACAAAGAGATATTCTTAATATAGGTAACTATGTCTGACTAATAGTGTATTATGCCAACATATTAGCTAACAAAAAACACAGCTAAAACTACTCAACTCAGCGGAAAAGTTGTTAGAGTTATTGTCCAGATAAAGTGAACGCATAAATCATACTTTCCCCTATCAGGAAATACCAAATTATTTTTCATACAGGGTATCTATAAATTGATACTCCGCACTCAAACAACCATGTAATTATTCTAAAATGATTTGACAACCAAGCAGGCTTACTGAAACAGGGAGATCATAAAATTATTATTAAATAATCTCAATGGCGCATTTTGGAATTAATAAAACCTTCTATCTCGCCTACTATAATATGAACATTGAAGGTAAAAATAAATTGATAAAACTGTTTGAAGATGATCATTGAAAGAGCAAAGGTCGAATCGACAAATAATAAGTAGCTATACAAATGGATTCATATAAAACTAAAAAATGACATTAATTACAATAAGGCAAGGTAATATAAATTGATTCTATATACGTGGCGACATAATCGAAGGTTATCGTGAGTGTGAAATGAATGGAGAAAAGAGGATGTTATTGCGATTGAATTTAAGAAATACTAGTTTGAGTCAGATATGAAATGTGTCAATATATTTCTGCGAACAAATGGCTTACATTGATTGGATTGTCGAGAAGTCTATGCCTATTTATATTGCGTGCGTAGGAAAGAGAAAAGTAGTGTGTGCTATACGAAAGGCAATTCTTTGGCAGATAGAATCCGAATGAAATCTCAAGTAGGCATTCAATGTTCCAAGCAGAGAGAAGAAATGATGGGCAGAATACATCTAGTCAAGGAAAGCGAATCAAGACTCACTCAACTCAAGAACTTCCGATGAGTTCCTTCTCTTCTCAGCTATAAACACAATGTTATGTCTACAGTAGGTTTAGATCTCTCGAGGAAAAATATATTTCAAAATGTGCTGCCTATGTATACAAATATGATGAAGACACTTTCGCATCTATAGTAGTTTAGCTCTTCTTCTTAGTGGGAGGTTGTTGTAAGGAAATAAGTTCTTATACGCGTTGCTACTTGTGCTGTGATATTTTTCTTATATCATTGTAACTGAAATAACATGACATGACAGCTGAAGAGAGTGTTTGTATCTGACTCTATGCCTTCGTCAAACTGCAGTAATAAGAAAAGCTTATGAAGACTAAAGAGAAAAATCGCTCGATCATCTTCGTATTTACACAACCTGACGGCTGACTGACTGAGACTGTCTGGAGTTAGGTAGACAGAGTTAAACTCACGATCAGTCAGCACAACCAGCCAATCGCTACTACATCCTTTATAGCTCTAAACAGATCCTCAGTTCACTATCATTTTAGAAAACACACCAAGAAATAAGTATTTGCAAACATTTGCTAGCTACACATTATAGAGATGAGTCGAGTATATCTAAAATCCAATCCTCAGAAATCCATTCTCCATATATCCTGTCTTCCTTTCCGTTGAATTTAGTCATAGCTGCCTTAAGAAAATCACATTCCCTTCCAGCCAGTCACTAGAAACAGACGAAGGAAACACCTGAATCAAAAATGCTGCTCTCTATGAAAAACCACCGAGAATTTCATTCAATTGAAAATTCAAAACTGCCATATAGTCGGGAAGGACTTCATGGAAATGCAGACCCGCAAGAGTATGTATCTTACAGGGTTTATACAGCCAACCGGGAATTACCGACGCTTGCGATGGCCTGCTAGACAGTTTCACTGCTTTGTAGAAACAATAATGCCTCTAATATTATTATGATAAGTAGGCTCAGTTTATACTTTTCTTTTGCATCATAATACCTAATACATATTTCTATATCTGATTTCAATTAGTATTTTAACATTAATAAAAGTTACTTCGATTGAGCATGCATTAATTCAGATCACCACTTTTTCCAACCTGATACTCAGGTAGTTAATAAAAAGGCTAAACAGAAAGACTGACTTAACTTACCAAAGACCTAGTGTGGTAAGTGTCGATATTCAAATTAGCTATGCAAGAATTAACTGTACTTAGTTTGGCAAATCACATCAACTGTGTTTGGCTTTGTCGCAGTTTGAGCGTCTGCTTCTAATGGCCACTGAAGCTGTTAATTGTAATTTGTGCATAGGGTCAGTGAAATAGTATACGAAATTAGGATTCCGAATTGTATGAGACAGAGATTTCACACGGGCGATGATTCTCGTCTTTTCAGTTCAATTCTCTCTCTTCAGTTACAGAGCCCAGATTGATGCAGGAGGAGGATATTATGTATCATTCTTTCATTATCTGCCAAGCCCTTCTCAATCTTTTTCGCAGTTGATGTGTTGCTTTTAAAGAGTGTGAAAAGTGAGCAGATGCATGGGTATATGTATCTATAGTCTCATTTCAACATGACCATTATGGCTTACATTAGAAGTGTTTTACAGATAAGTATTTACGAGTTTACGTAGAATTAATTTTAATATTCCGTCGTCAGTTGGCAAGCATTTGAGGATTTGAAAATCAGACAGGTTTAAAACATCAGAGTGTAGGATAACATTGATTGGAAGTGCGAGTGGGAAGATTTCCGTCCTGTCATATTGCGGCAAAAGAGAAATGCGAATGGAATATTGAACATTTTAGTTGAGCCAAGCAGCCTCCTTGCCTGACATTCACATTCATATCACTTGAGTCAACTGTAGTAGATGGAATGAAGGGAACCCGAGGCTTTCTCTTCTTCATAGTCTCAATATCAATCGACTGAATGGTAACTTCTGCCGTCTGCTGCTTGGATTAAAATTGAAATATGCATGAATCAATGGAGCATCTTTCTATCCCACTCTGTAAACATGTTACTTATCTCTGTTACCTTATTTGCCACTTCTGCGGTCTCTCTCATCCTACATACACTTATGCTTAACTTGCTTATCAAAGGCTATGCACCTTTCCATCATTCACTGTTCACTTACTCCTCCTGCTTATGTACTAACGCAGGCAGTCACTATAAAATAAGTAGTCGCTTTACACACGGCTTTCTCCTGTCAAGTGAAAATCAAAACGACAATATCGCATTATCTACACAAGGTGCCTATTTGACTGACGCAGGAAATGCATGTGTAATGCCTATTACTATTCGACTCCTTGTTTTCTCTACAATTTTACGCCACTTGCAAAATAATATGAACACAATGACCTTCTACTATACAATACCATACGCTTTCTTGTGGCATAAAATCCTTGGTTTGACATTTAACTCCACATTTTCCTCAGTTATGCGTCAATTCAATGAAGACAGTGAAAGTGAACTCTGTAATTTTATTTACAGTAAGACCGCATAAACGTTTTTTACAACACTTTCTCTTTCTCCGTGCTTAATTCCTATGAAAATTTTTCAACACAGAGAGGCACATGTGATTTTCATGCGGTGAAAGTTGGGGAAAATGAGCGAAGTTAGTGCTTTAGTATTTCAGGTATTATACGATTCTTACTGTATGTCCGAAATGCTAAGCAAGTTATCACAAATATTAAAAGATACGAAAGTAGAAGGAAAGATTAGAGCTGCACTCCGTACAGTAAAAAAGGAGGAGGTGAATTAAAGAGAAATTTAAATGTGTGAGAATTGAAATTGATTCTGCAGTAGCGAAAGAAGTCAGAGTGGTAGTTACTAGTTTACTGGTATTCACACCATAAGGAAACTGCGGATGGACTCTGCTCAAATGATCTTTTAAACTCTCTACTTCAACCATATTGCATTTCAGTCGTAGATTGAAGACACTAATACATTTTCTCTGCAAGTAACACTGCCTAAAATAACTAATATGAAGAACAGAGTTTATCCCCGACCATCCAACAACTCGCCATTAAAATTTCATCAGGATTTGCAATCAACTCAGAATTCGAGAACCACTCATACAACTCAACCATTGCTTTTAATGCTAGCCTATATGAACACATGTGTACATATACAGTAGATTAGGCTTTCAATCCTAGGCTCACCCGAAATTCTGCTCTGCCTACATGGCCCATTTATTTCTACAGGGCTACAAATATTGAACATGTACTAAAACTATGTCAGTGGTATGATTTTCACCCTGGAAATGTGTGAAATCCATCCATTTTGTAATAGAATAGGAGAAAGGAGCACAATGTTAATGGACAAGTTTATAAATAATTAATAATGTACTTGGTGGATGATACCTAAGTGATTAGCATAAGATAACTCTGTAAGATTTGCAAACAATTTACTTTCCCTCAGACACGTAGAATGCATGTGCAAACAGTACATAAACTATGCATTTCCAGTAGGAAAACTTAAAATGCATGGCATTGGCATCCACTCAAAAGGTTATACCGTTGACTAAGAATCCTCTCCAGGGAACAAATTCCCGTGCATAATCATGCAAATAAATAATGTTGTTAGTTTGTTAGCCTGATGATTTCAGAGGAGTGAAAGTTCATCGGCTCCGATGAATATGTCCGCATTTATCTACGAGTAGCGATACAAAATTGTCATTGGTGTGTGTACTATTTACTGAAACTATAAGGACATGTTAATGCTACGGTTTCATCCATAATTTACTAATGAGTCTAAATTTTTAATATTAAATAGAGTGTTATGTCACTATGAATTAGTAATGGAATTTCGGGACAATGGTCATTCTTAATTTTCGTCTGATAGTAACAGAGTGCGGTGTCTCTGCAACGTAAAGTAACTAACTGCAGTAGTAAAATAATAAACACAACTAAAGTTGTCCCTCTTCGGTGATTTCAACTGTCTAATTAGGGAGACATTGTAGCCCAATTATGATGAGAATTCCAGTGAAGATGAAAATAGTATCCAGTAGGCCAGTAGTTTAGAGAGTGAGCAGAGAGCTTAAGCGTAACAGAAAATGTACACAGTACACAACTTGACTTTACAATGTTCATAGATAGAATGTATTAGGAGTAGACAGAAGAGAGACATACAGGAGTGCTAGGTTGTTGTTTTGCCTCTACTTACCTTATCTGCGAGTTGTAATGTTCGTATATTTTGACTATAGCTAAAAGTAAGTTTGGAATGAGATGGTGGCAGTTGGCTTTGATTATCTGCTCTACCTTCGGATGGAAATGGAAATTGGATGACTGCGGTTGGGTGGGTAGTTTTCGGGAATCTCTTGATTGAGGCTTCAATTTTGTTGCTTTCCTTCAGTACGGACCAATGAAATTCTCTTGTCTCCTCTAATGTTCTGCTCTGTCCGTTTTAAATCATATTAGTCTACTAGCTTTAGCTGGTAGACCTACTACCTGCCTATGCAAACTATAAACTAAACTCACACAGAGAGTATGCAAACAAATGTCCGCACATAGGTACATAACTATTCAAACAGCGTACATTATAATGTACATCCTTCATACATTCTTTAGCAGAGAGAAAGAAAGGTTCTCTATGTATCATGTACGAAGTACGAGAGGGAGATATTAGAATTAAAGTGAAACACAAATACATGTAAACACAGACGGAAAATGAACTAAAAGCCTAGCTACTATACGATTATAGTCTCTTCCCCACAAAGTTTACATTTCTGCATAAATATAAATTCTGACTGGGGATGAATTTACACTTATGTACGCTACCAATAACGAATAAGTTATAGACACGGAACGTAAATTACATAAAGCATAGTAGTCCTCAAATAAAGTGAAATGCAAATACTAATAGAGAGAATATAAAGCTGGATAATAGGATGAGGTATAATATACGGCAGAGAGAATGAAATAAGTATGATGACTCGGTTAAGTTAGGTTTAGGTTGTTGGTTCGGATAGATTAATCCAATTCAGTCGTTTGTTTGTCTGTGCATTACAGCGTAGCCCTTG
>JABASI010001908.1:0-18026 GCA_019776505.1 Tomocerus nigrus
AAAGGGAAATATATTATTCCATGCCATTGTAACTGTAACACCAACACAAAGTATAGAATTGTTTTATCAACGAAGAGGCAGTACAAGAGCCAAACTTGAATTGCTTTGTGTGTATCCTCTTTCCTACTTACTCCCTACACATCTAAACATAGAAAGATCGTAGAAAAGACAGGGAGGAAGAACAAACGCTTAAGAGACGATACATATAGTATAGTTTTATATATAAAAGTATGGGAACATAGAAACATCCAATTGCATCATCACTTGTTTCATTTAGTATTAAGTACACAGAAGATCCCAGCATATAACAAAACCGTAACAATTTACTGTTTTACTTACTTCTCCTGTAGTAAAACGTATCACTACACTTCGTTTAGCTATCGTTGCGTTAGAGTGAACCTGTGAATTGTTCTTTTCTTCATAGCATTATCCATTGTGTACAATTTACTATAGTTTGTGCACATAGGTCCTATTAGTGCACTAACCAAACTATACGGACTCCGACTGCGACTGGGCTGGATGAACTAGTACTTTTGTAAACTAACTAACAGTACTAAAGTACAGCAAGACAATGATTTTAGTGCAACTAAGGAACGGAGAAAGGAATAGGAAAGACTTTGTTAATGGAAACAAGAAGGGAAAAGGGAGGAATGGGAAGGAAGGACCAAAAAGCTACTACTATGAGACCAGAGCCAGTAGGCAGGCATCCCGCCAGCACTATTTACTATCAGAGAAACACTCTGTCAGACAGGAAAGTAAATTGACGACCTAAAGCCTTTTAGTAGTTTGGTTAGGAATTCTGCTTGTTTCAGCAAATCGCATGAGAATTAATTAACACTGTCTTCATTAAGGGCCACACTCTCTGGAATTATTGGTCTTGCTATCTACTTATGTACATGCTCTATTCCATTGCATTGGTAGTGTACTTACGATCGTCTGCTTAAATACATACGTCCATCTAACCCTGATACTCCTACTTAATGCTTCATCCATTTATCTTTCACTACATTTTCTAGTAGATAAACAAACTTTTTCTGGTGCACTTTAAGTACATAGTCATCGAACCGGCGGCGACTGTATATAGTAAGTGAAAGCTTAATAAGTATTAAACAAACTTTTTCTGCATTCAGATCAGTGACACCATTCTTGTTACAATTACAAAATATTTTTACATGAAAGTACATAGCTTATTAGCAGATCATGTAACATGTGCTGCAAAAATTTTTTTTTTAAATTTACATGAAAGTACATATAGCTTACTGGCAGATCATGTAACATGTACAAAATTAAAAGTTTTTTGAAGTTAATAATAATTCATTTTCCCCGAATCTCTAAAGTTTAATGTGCAGAAATTTCGGTAAGTGTACGGATGTTAGCACATTAATCCATACTGTACTGACACTCATGTCACGCAATCCATATGAACTCTTGACAAAGATGGTAAAATTACCATATTGAGTTGACACAAGCCCAAACTGCATTAAAAAGTCAAAGAGTGAGTCGCATGATACTTATACAATACAGGAAAAGGATGAATTCTGACAGTATATTAAGCATATGAGTATTGTATACAGATTGGGGATGATGATCATGGGGACACAAAAAGAGTTTAACGAATATGGAAACAGTAGGAAGGCATAACTTGTAAGGCAATGCCATAGTTTTTTTTAATGAGCTTAAAGAATGGCGTCACTGCAAATAATAGCGGATGAAATTAAGTTTACTCGGACTTTCTTATGACTGTCCATTTTTTATACTTCTTATCTAAGGTTTCCGTGGCCATTAACACTTTTTGAGTAGCTGCGTATGGATAATGTACATGAATGGTAGCCAACTCACGGGTTTCATGTACCGTAAATTTTCTTTATGATTTGAGTTTCTTCGAACATGCTATAGGTTTGGAGAAAGTGAAGCTATTCTGTGAAAAGAAATGAATAGAATAAAGATATTTTAGTAAGAATGGGAATGGAAACAGAAGTATCGCACTGCGTTTTCTATACTATAGATACCAGAAGCATATGCACGTAGATATGTAGGATAATAACCGTAAGCTGATATCTGTAGTCCCACCAAGTCCGGATCACTTTATCCTAAAAGGCTGGCAGTGGTTTGCTCTGGTTACCAAGAAGAGAATCATCCAGGCAGCCAGTTTCTTGTCTTAACTTTACTTAAGTTTCCAATTTCGATCGTAATCGAGCCAATAAATGAGGTTCGGTACAGTTGATTGGATTCCACAAGAGAGCTTGTGGTTTTATTTTATTCAGCGCTCTTACAGTGACTTTAATTTTGTCTTTGGATCTGGCCCGCATAAATTGGAGTAGTACTAGTAGTCACTTGGAGTGCTTTATTGTCATAGAATATCTCATACGCTCTCTCTCTCTTTACTGTATTTGTTCAGGAAGGTAACTACTACTTGTGTATAGAGCCCTAAGCTACAAATATACAATATATATATACTGTATAAGGGCTTACGTTTCTAACGTGGTTCAGTATTAAGTAGTAGGAACAGTTAAAATAGAGTCGAATCGTAAGTGTATAACAACTTAACAATGTTATGCTAGGGAGTTTACGTTTGTTCACTGACTGAAAACTTCTTTCGCTACGGTAGTTTCACAACCTTTGAATTACAATATTTGAATGTGAATGAATATTAGTAGTACTAGTCGTCGCGATTAGTATCAAAATGCAAACTACTTTGAGTAATAATATTATACAAAACGAGGACAAGCACGAGTACTAATAGTACTAGGCAAAATGAAAGTCAAAGTCAACTCAACACACTTCTTGCTATAATAAGGTTGGTAGTTGGTACTCTTGTATCATTATTGCATTCTCCACGATGCGATGCCTAGAGCAATTCAAGAAAACTTGCGAAATTTATAGGTTTTAATTTGAAAATTACTTACGCAAAATCGTTTTCAAAGTTTTCCTATGGACTTTCTTTTACTATGCTCTGCCTGTCCTGTCCTTTTCTTCTTTTATTATTCCTAGGGAGCAGAACGGAAACCTTAAACTGGATGTTGAACTTTGGGAAAGGATCATTTGTCAGTTATAGTCTAGTTTACAAAGAATGAAACCTATTGGTCTGGTCCCCTCAAGAAATTTCAACACTTTCCAGTCTCGTACTATTTGAGCGGAAAATAGGAAAAGCAATGGGCGGCCAGTTCCGTGTTAGTTATGTTATGTATTTGGCTTGTGGCTTTAGATTTGTGAGTCGATTATGATTGTTTATGGGAATTTTCGCTGATTTTAATTAGACGCTTTTCTATTCTCGTGCAGAGCGAAAATGTACCTTTCACTGTTTCTACACTAAATGCCCAATGTTTTCTCTTGTCTGAAAAAGGATCTGGCTAGAACTCGAGTCGCTCGGACTCTCTGAATTATTTCAGCAGCAGCATACTATGTTCGGTTAAAATGCCCAGAGACATATAACAGAACAGTTGCTGGCAATTTGTAGTCTATATAGCATCATAGCATGTAATTGTTTTCTTGGCAAAATAAAACATCTATATACAGTTAGTTATAATTATAAAATAGAAAACTATCTTGTTATACTTCTATTTGCCAATAACTTTCGCTAGTGCTGATCCTACATTTCCTCCTCACCAACATTATTCGTACTTTATCACCAGTGACATATAATATGTAAATAAACGAACGGTACAATGTGATTAAAAGGCTAAATTATTAAAACAATCAACTATGTACATACATTTTCTTCGGCTCCCGTCTTCTCTGTCTCACAATTTCACACAGGACAAGAAATCAACTATGTTCTTCAATCTTCACAATTCACTGCTTTCGCCGTTAGCAAAAACAAACACAGTAACCCTACAGTCTACTACACAGTATCGCACCAGACTAGAAAACGAGTTAAAATATTGACGATAGAGTAAGTCTGTTGACACGGTTTGCTGACACTAGGTACAGTGAAATGACTCTTTTCGCCGCCAATACATACAGACACTGATTAATTTATTAATTTTTAAATAATCCCGCGTAGTTTACAGTTGCTCAAACGGCTGAAGATTATTTCCCATAAAGGAATTTTTCAATAAAAGCACTGTGCTCAAACAAAGGAATGCTAACGCTGTTTCTGTTTGACGAGTTTCTCATAAATAATAAAGCTTTTAAGTTTACCATTGGCATCTACAGTTAACTTTCTTTTTTCACTGAATCACGAGCTTCGACTTTCTCTAGGAGTTCAATTTTCCAGAAAGCAAAACTGTAGTATTGTTGTTTAGTTTTCCGTTGAAAATAAAAGTTTTCCTATTGCTACATGCTGTACATACATTTATTAGTATTATTGATACGTTATATCCTGTATGCTTACTTTTGTGCAGCATGTATTTAATAGTTGTCGACAGTATCAGTAGTCCTTGATCGTGAACTTTTTAAGTGTCATTGTCAACTTTATTTTTATTCTGGAATGGAGCTATCAAATAATCCAATAACATAACCGTATGTAATAACGTGCTGTCTTGCTAGTCTTCACTTATAAACTTGGTTGTCGCAAGAAAAGCAAAGCATTAGAGGAGCAATTTCAATATCATTGTGCTCCGGTCAGTTTACTGTGCAGATACTGTCAGTTTTCTCAAACACATTATTATACTTGCCAGGGAGCTACATTCAACACTGCATCGTATGAGAAGAAAATCTAATAAATATGCTAAACTGACGTGACAAGATGGGATGCCTGTGGACCCCTAAAACTGCGTAAGTTGAATTTAAAGTGATTTGAGAAGAGTCGCGGGGAGAGCAAAGGACGAACCGGAAAAGAATACAATACAAATGTATGTAGGGATCCTGATAAAAATGTGTAAGCGCGATTTGAAATAATGCTTTCTTCTTCTCAAGTTATTTCATACTTAGTTATGTTGCAGCAGGAAAAACAAATCGTGTCTTTATGAATAAGAGAGTGGAAGACAAAAGGAAAGCTTAAGTGTCAAAAATACAGCACTATACAGACTCAGTGAGTTCTTTTAACATTTTTACATGAAGTTTTGCGGGAAAGAATATTATCCTGGGTTTTATTCAACTGCAGCACTAGAGTTTCTTTGTTTAGCAAATGTAAGGACTCAGCCTCCCTTTACTATTGGTAGATTACTCTTTGAATAGTTTTTTTGGTTATATTGCAATAAAAGTCTTATGTAAGTACTAAGCGAGATGAAATCTTTGTTGAGGAAAACTTAGAAGATAGACAATAGTTGTGTTTTCAACGAGGTATGGTATGTTCCCTCGTTGAAAAATACTTAATGTAAGTAGACAAGAGTTGAGATGTGAGATGATGCTAAAAGATGAGTTGTCACTTCTGTAAAAGATGCAAGATTGATTGAACGCACTTAGGTAGGTTCTAAAACTTATCTATGCAAACTTTTGCACTTTTGCTTTGTCTTTGTTATATAGACGTGTTGATTGTGATAGATCTGGCAATGTAAGAAGGTCCAATTTTCAGATTCTTAAAAGCATTGCTTTCAGTATTCCAGTTTTACGTTAATAGTGCGCACTTGGAGTCTATTTCTCTATCTTGTGGGATACGAAAACATTTTTGGTTAACAAAAGCTTATCTGTTTAAATTGGATTTTTGAAAGAAAATCTTAGAATGTATTTATACGGCAGATCTTGGTGTTTATCCTTGACTGATTCAACATTTAGCCACAAGTTCTCTGTGTGTGTAAGCACTTATTAATGTTCACTTCCGCTTAACATAAAAATTTCTCGGAAATTCCAAGATAAATTCACTAAATGGAAGAATAGTTGTTGAAACTAGGGTTAATCTCTTTCCCCTAAGATAAGAAGGCTAATAATGCAGCTTTCTCTCTTCTGTATTTGTCTAAGAAATCTTCGTCTCAGAAACGACACTACTACGAATTCTCTCCACAAACTAAACCGGATTGCGTTCGCTCCGTTCGCTTTTATGTCCTCTTTCCTTCGCCATGTAGTGTTGAGAGAAGTGAAGATAGGGAGTTGAGTGGAAAAGCAGCTTTGCTTGCCAAGTCAGTACAGTTCAAGCAGTTGATGTAGAATTCAGGAGTTCAGCTCAACAAAGACTGAGAGTAAAAGCGAGAGAAAGCAAGCGCCGGGTCTGCAGCTGCAGGAAGAATGGGTACGTTACGCTTAGCTTCTTCAGTCAGTCTCATGTTCCTTCAATTCAGTTCCATACTGCTAGCGAGTTCTTGGATAGAAATCCCCCGGAATATCTATTCATATATATGTGCCTACTTATAACCATCGATTTCCTCTTCATATGTACCTATTCCGTATTACTGGAGACAGTGCCCTAGTATCTTCTTGCCTCAATTTATTCCTTTTACAACAACTGAGCAATCCACACACTAGAAATGTTACACTGTCTGACTGGCTTCTTTCTCTTAAAAATGGTTAGCTGATTTTGTAACGCCGTATCCAACACCATCCTATATATGCAAATATCCACGTAATATATGCAACTTGTTATACATAGGATACATGCAGCCGTTTTTAAAATATTGATTATCTTTCAAGATCAAAGTGTAACTTTGAAGATGGCAATTACTTTGATATAGAAACGACAACTGTTAGTTAAATTATGATGTGGATAGATGAGAAGAGCACTCCATTTTATTCATATTATATGTATGTAGATTCCTTTTCAATTCTGGGGTTACACCACCAATGTTGAATGCATATGCGAATGTAGATATAGTTCCTAGAAATACTTGTATCAATGGTTGGCACTTTATTTATTTTCTATTCATGATCGTTTACTCAATTTGACTTGGCTGATCTTATGTGCATTGTGTGTTATTGACTAGTGACACACATACTTCTATTTACGTTAAAAGGTTTTCCATGTTGACGTTGACGCAGAAGGAGTTTGCAACATTGTTAAATGAAACAGGATGTATGTGTATGGCAATAAAAATTGATGAAAGGCGACCATGTCAAAAGAGATATGATGGCAATTTAATCCACTGCTGTACTAACGGAGCCCTTATAACTACGACCTGTGCAGCAAAGCTTTTCAGATTTCATTTTAAAGTGGAGAAACTACTGCCTCGGGAAAATAGAAAGCGGATGTTTATCCAAGGTCCTGCCATGCTTAAAAACTCGTTGATATGATACTACACTAAAATAGAACTAAGTAAGTCAAATCAATTCGCAGTGTTCACAGAAAAGTACTGTGATAATTCTCTCTTTTCATTGACCATACGCTTATGATTATGAACATTATTTTCTTCAATGATAAGTACAATTATTATTATTATTATCATAAGTAGAGCATGTTAGATAGTACTGACTGTGCACTTATTTGGAAGGAATGTGGATGTTATTTTACAATAAAGATATGGAGTACATATAAAAACAGACAAAGAATTGGCCTCTGCGCAATTGCTCATTGGGATATCTTAAACGAGACAATTATTTTTCATTGCATGTTTAAGCTCCACTTTTTTCTTTGCTGACCAGGAATCGGCGATGAATATTTTGGCAGTGCATTTCTGTTTCTAACCAAGGGAGAAATTACATAATCCAAAAACTATGGAGTGTATAGAATGGCTAACACTACGCGGTGAGTACTCAGTCCGTCAAACACGATTCCGAATTGTTACACTCCACCTAAAAAGACACAACAAGGCTTTTCTGGATTTAAAAGCACTAACATAAGAGAAAGTCGACTTTCACTCTATTCTTATTATATAACAAGTTCATAAAACTACTAATATCCTTTATTTCCGTATCTTACTGTTTCCCACTCAAGCCTATATCTACTGACTCTTTTTTACGTTTCACTCAGCATGAGATTTCTTTTTGTTGAAAAGCCCACATATTATATCACATCAGCTTTCTATTAGTACATAGGTACTGTGTGCAGTGCTTTTTGCTATTGTATAGTATTTTAGAGAATTTACTTTTAGTCAACGACAATAACGGATATCTCTTGCCGCTCTGCAAGTGTTCGCTAGCAATTCACATTTGCTAAAAGTATTTACCCGTTGTTGTTGTCAGTAGTCTGTTGTCCGTCGTATTCTTTCTTAGGCCAACTGCGAATTCACTCTTATTTGTAGTAGAAATTGGAATTCGGTAGAAAGAGAGCTGAGTGAATGCAGTCAGTGTAGCACTCCGCTTTGTTTCATGCAGATATTATACTTCCATTTGCCATACTTTACCATGTGCCGTATTTTTAGGCTAGGAGAAAGCACAATAACAAAAAGTCTGTCTCTGTTTTAGCCTTTGGGTTAGTTTAAGTTATTTGATTGTTAGTGTGTACTTTAGTATGAGACAGTATACAATGTACATACATAGGTAGCTACTAAACACACACATCTAGCAGCTACGAGCCTTTCTATTGTACTTTCTCCGCTTTTTTGAGCTGTCTGTATTTTTCTCTATCATGTTCCCTCCTTGTTATGGAGTTAGATGTATCTATTATTTTCTGTTCTTCTATATGTGAGCTCCATGCCGTTTCTTATTCTTCATCCTTCAGCTTTTCTTCTCCTCGCATTCATTGCATTCTGCTGCAACTTGCAAATAGTATCATTTTCTTTATCGTCAGTCTCATATTCAGCTATTATATTGCAGTTTCGTCCGTATAAATTGAATTGCAATACATTATTTCCCTTCCACCATTTTATCTCGTATTATAGGAAACGGAAAATGAAACTGCATTGCTTCTAGTTATAAGATGGGAAGTAGATAATAAAAACCTATTGCAAACTACGACTACAACTTTCTATCTCATTTAATTTGTTATGGGATTTTGGTATAGCATTTGGGCAGAATCTGATCTTTGTAGCATAGCATGATAGCACTCTACCTCTACCCACACATATATTTTCAAGACGTCTGTTTCAGCACAATTATAATTGCAGTGGTTACTATTACAGTTACCAACTAGGCAAAAAGATTAAAATAAGCTTTTATGTTCTTTGCCAAGTTGACGCAATAAAAGGAACTGCGTAATAGATGTAAATATATTATAATAATAAGCATGTTTACTGAGATAACGATGTATAAAATTATACTGTCATTCCTTTTAACCGCCGTTAAAATACATGACCCTCTTTTGATGCTCTTCTATCAGTACAAGAAACTTTTATGTACACAGTAATTGCTGTACACAGTAATTGCATTGCGTTCAGAAACAGTCTAATTTGGCTTCTAATTTTCTGCAGGTAAATATTGAATGATAGTTTCAGGGATCTTCCTCCAAATGTATTCTAATGACTTCAAAAGGAGGTAGGCATACCTTACAGATATCTTTGAACATGTAGCGGATGTTTGTATTGTAACTGCCAACCCCTAAGGTTAGCTTTCTATTATACATATAGGTAAGCTTTCTTTCGCAAATATTTGACTGAATTTTGCGTTTATTTTTCAAAACAATAAACACAGATCGTAGTATTAATATCAAAACGCCCTAAGCAATACAAGGAAGATATTATTAACAAGCAGTAATTGTACAAATAAAAGAAGGCACCTACTTATATACGTACTCATATTATTGCTTATAAAACAGTATCCTATACAGTAACAGATTCATTTATATGGGACAATTCATTCATATCCAATTTTTTACACCCACTATAAATGTCTGATCTTGACATTCGAAATGCCAATAGTAGATACGTAGGGCAAATGTGGAAATAGTCGTGTTTGGTTTATGACATCATAATATTATCTCTCTTCACATTTGACTGTAATTATTTAGCTTAATACCGGCTTAGGCCTACTTTCGTAAAAGTATCCTTACGTAGCAATGTAGCAATGAATGTAATACAAATATTAAGTTAGTTGTCTATTTTGCAAAAGAAAGTTTTGGAAAAGTCCTGTTTCGCATCATTAGTTATTTGATATAGTCACAAAGTATGCCGCCAAAAGCAGAAATTGTCAGATGCTAGTAAATGTTTCAATATTATTAATTGTAGATGACAGCAAATGTTGTTAGTGATAGTAAATGTATGTAATATTATAGGCAATTGCAAATCTCGTTGTATTTAGAGAATTACCTGATTTTGTTATCATTAAAGTAAGGAAAATTGAGTTTGATCTTTTAATATATCAACCATCAATAGCCGCAATGTAAAGATTTGAGACAGGTAACGAGGTTGTTTTCTGCCTTTGACAACTTCAAAGGGAAGTGCCTTCTCATTGTAGCAAACTTATAGCCTGATGCTATGTACCTATATGCATCAATTTATTGTCTGAAGCCTAGGGAGTATTTTAGTCACGAATTTGCTATTGTTACATAGAGCAGCTACAGATAATCGCCCAACGATTTGTTATTATTATTGACAACACTTATTGCATGTCATTATTATGTTTTTAATAAGGTTTATAAACCTTATTAAAAACATTTTGTGCGTAATACTTCAGATGATTTTTTCTGATACAATCAATATAGTAATCCGCAGTCATAGTTAATAAATACTTAGTGCTGTAAGATGAAAGTACTTCAGAAATCATGGAGGGATATTGTTGAACAACCTTTATTTTTGTACCCGTTCCTAAGAAGATTATATTTGTAGCTATTAATAAAATTATAACATTGCTTATGATAAACTTAGGTAACTGAGTTTATTCTGAGCTGGTCTACAGTCTATATGGTTGAATCGTTTTTAGGCTTCTAGATTTTAATGTATCCTTATCCTATCCAGACAGGATTCATATTTATTAAAAAATACGTTGCTATTCTTACGTTCCTTGCATTACATTATGTCCTATAACTTGGTATCATTAACGCGTATTATATGCCTTTCAAGGAGTTCCCAACAACAGAGAATTTCCTTCAGTAGCTCACATCTGCTGTTTAGATTGCGATACGAATACTACGATACATGCTGCCGCTGCTTTCAGCAACTCCCCAGCCTAATTATATATGAGGTACACTTGCGGACATCAAAAATATAATTTATTACATAAGAACGTTGAAGAGATAGAAAAGCACTCCGTGTAGCACTTGGAAAAAGGGAAGTTTCGTCTAGCCGCATATTTAGTGTTACATAATGCCTATACAGCAAGGTATCTAAAAGCACTACATCTTTGTGAAAATTGTAAATCATGCATATACCACACCTAATCATAAGCAGCAAGCACGCGGTAGAATTTTAAGTCTTTCGTCTGCTGGAGCAGAGGCCAATTATAATGTATTCGGTGAAATACATAACTACTTTCTCTAGTGTGCTGCTGAAGTGTGAACGTATTACCCTTTCTCATAATCCGCTTTCATTTATTTTTCCGTTTTCCGGCAAAGCATGCCTATTACCTACTTCAGACAACCTACTCGTGCATGCACGATATGCAAATTAGGATACTCCTTGCTTTACTAAATAGGGGGTTCACGTATAGTATAGATAAAAATAAATCTGAATCCCCACTTTCACCTGCTGTGGGAACTTTGGAAGTAGGTATCTCTTGTTTTAAGTTAGTTGTGAAAACTTTTAAGAAGGGTTAAAGCCCTAATAACGAGCTCTTTTAATTTTAAATGCTTTAAACAAGTGGATATTAAATATTTGAATCTGTAAATCTCATCAGCCAAAGCACCAACAATACATGTTGATTTAGAAAAATTAAATGTAATAGTCAAAGATTTATAATGAAGTAAAATAATAACAATTTTACGCCAAACAATCCTTAAGCGTATTTTATTGTTTATTTTCCCAAGATTAGGCACTAGGTAAAATTTTAACAGAAGGTTCTGTTATAAAAACTATATATAATTTTCATTTCGTATTTGAGGCTTTTCTATCCTAAAAAAGTGTTGATTAAAACTGTCACACAAGCAAAAGTTAATGCTTTAACTAATTATTATTAGTAGCTTATTATTTATATAGACGTCGCCGACGTCGGAGATGTCTGTACTAATTCCACTAATAATATACTTGGTGGGACATTTGCGGCACTTCAATTCATCTAGCTGAATATAAAGTAGGGATTGAAAACTGTAATGTAATGAAATAATGTAGTCTGCCGGAGCACTACATGCTTAGTGCCTTCCTCAATGTCAAACAACAGAAATTCCTTAGCATTTCATCATATGACTGAAGTGTGTGGCATTGATCCTGCTGAGTTGGCGGTAGAATATGGTCGGTATATATGGGCGCCTACGCGACTTGTTTGTAAACCGTGAGCCCTTTGACTCTTTTCTCAGCTGAATTGAATGCAAGTTCTAAATGGTGTTCTCGTCTTTGCTTTCTTTTTATACATACATAACATACTTCCTCTCTGTCTATTCATATTACGGTTCTTTCACTGCTGAGTAAACTACCCAATTCAATCTGATTCGATGTTGCTCATGTTAGAGAGAAGAAAGTGAGATGCTGGCTCCCCTTGACTTTCTTTCCTCTTTCAAGCCTAGTGTTTCCCAGTAGTGTACTGAAGGTTGTTCGACGAGTTATATTCATATTGTAAACTGTGATTGTGAGTGCGACCCCTAAGTACGATAAAAATAATTGGATTTCCGGTATTTTTCAGACTAAAGTCAAAGTAAGTAGGAGGTGGTGGTTGAACACAACTAAAACTATAGTCTAGACATACCTACTTGAGTTGAACGAGTTGAGGATAGTAGTTGCTGGCTCCTAAGGTACATGCATATGTACTGCACACTACAGTCGTCAAATCGTATGGCAAACTTCTGAATAAAATGAGAGAGTTGAAAAGCATTTTCTCCTCAACCGACTTAACTCTTGCAGATGGAAGTGGAAGTAAAGGGAGTTGAGGCGTATATTTATTATACTTTAGTCAACTCTACTGTGCACTCGTATCAGTCAAGTCAAGTGTGCGTATTATTATAGCGACTCAAATCCACTCTACTTCCACTTTTTATGACTACTGGAGCTGGAGCTACATGTGCACTTCAAGATATTTCCTATGTAATTCTCGGCGCAAGAAATAGCAATACAAAACGGTTCTTCTATCAGATCTTTCCCTATTCGTACATCACTAACTCTGCAGAGGAACCAACTCCAGTTTCATGTACAAATGACTTAAATTAATGGTTGAATGATTTAAATACACAAACATGTTGGAGTGTGTTAACACTCTTAGTAGTGTCATAGGTGTCTGTAAATATCAATATGACTATTAGAATTATAAAATGATCGAGAAATTCTATTAGAATCTGTGACGTCTTTAAAATTGTTCTTTTGTAACTCATTCGCCATCGTCGTTACTTTTTTCTAATAATATTCCAATGCACAGTAAACATTTAAAGCTTTGTGGAACTGGATGGAGTCCTTGTTTACTTTTTTGTCTAGTGCTACAATTTTAGTTGGAGAGGGTTGTATTTAGTTTGAGGGTGACGTGAAACTAAAGTCGTAAAGTGCACTTAAAAGTTTCTAACGACCAATTCAGGGTGGACATTTGTACTGTAGCACATGACCACAATAAGTATTTAAGCGAGGGGAAACGTGCAATACAGAATATGAAAAATTGCCGACATTCTTATTTTTAACCGACGCACTCTCTAGAGATCGAGTCATTCAGTTGTGCCTGTTTACTTTGAGAGTTGTTAACTTACGACGAGCAAATATTTAGTGCATGCACACAAGGAGCACAATAAAAAAGAAGTTTAAAGGACAGAAAGTACACAGACTACAAATGTAGGTTAGAGTACAATAATGTTGCTGACTAGATTTATTTGAGGAAATTCCCTTTGTCTTTCAAAGATAATGTGACATAAAGAGATATGTATATCTTGTGCAATAAAATTCGAACCTTTCTCGGAAGCCATAAGCCATAGTTTTGATAATGCTTCCACGAAAAATCGAAGTCTTTCAGTACTAACCTGGTGAATCATTATTATTAAAAGGTACAATGTGCTACAATGCTTTATTGGGCAGATAATATAGGTTAAGTACCTATGTTAAACTACTGTGCCTACAATGCTGATATAGTGTTCTATATTTAATCTTTAATCAGGAGCAATTTGAACCAGGTAAACGTTTTATTATTGGAAAGAATAAGAAGGATGATCTGCTAGGTCCATTAACCCACATTAAAAAGTGCATACGTTACTCATTTGGATCAAAAGGTCAAATCCCCATCGTTCTTTATGGAAGAAAGATCATTTTAGCCACCACGAATGGATTCCTTATGGTAAACTGGAAAATGTAATGTGAGGTAGGAAAATTCAAGGCTGTTCTTTCCTGTCTGACTGTAATTCAAAGGAAAGACACGCTGGCAAAAGAAATCGTAAACTAGTATATAGAGATCCATTGAGGTGCCCATTAAGGTATGAATGTGGAGTTTTATCTGTTTCGGTTGTGTTTTCCCGGCTGAAATCGTTGTAGTAACTTTTATATGGTTTATCTCATCCATAAGTTTTTATCCCCGTGAATGGTCTAAGGGCAGAGAAAGTCAGGGAATGGAATTCGTTGAGCATTCATATTAAGCATATATGATCCCAGATAGTTCATGTCCTCTCCTCTCTCTATGTATACATCTATCTATCTCCACACTAGTTATTTCTTACTCTTGTGTGAAGCTACGTGCATTACATACTGCAGACAAGGGAAGGCGATAGTCGATAAGACTTTCAACTTAAGTAATGTAAAAAGGAAAACGGAGATGTATACCTACTCATAATATATAGGGAAAGCCATTATAGTCTACAGGGGCAGGCTAACATCACTTTGTACTTTAGTTTATAGTATGTTTTTCTCCTGCACTAAATGTAACTAAGCTACTTTCTTTACATAGAAACATTACATTAGTGTACTAGCTAGCCTGCATTCATTTTCTTTCGCAATCCGTTCCGTCTTTGTGCTTTACGATGGAGATTTCAAAACCACTATAAATATACTCCCTCAAAATGGAGCACAGAGGGTGAAAAACATATATATCCAGTAATATCATTTGTATTGTAAGTAAGTTGAGCAATATAAAGACCTTTATGTGCCTACTTATTTACGTGCAGGCCAAATATCCTGCTCTACACAGTAGTAACATCAAAATTGCCTTATATAAGATTATTTTTAGTTCCTCTGCTAGATATACCTAGTTATTGTTAGGATTTTGGGATAGGAAGCTAAAAGGGAAAGCACTAATATCCTAATATCTGTAATGTAGTGTCTACATATAAATCTTTACTCGTTTTGCTTCGCCGATGTGGTAAAGTTTAACTTAAGCTCTTCTCCTCCATCCCAGCTAAGTAGTGCAAAAGGATCTAAAGTTACAAAACGGAAATGCTAAAAAACAAAAAAAGTTTATTTTATTGTAAGAATTGGGCTAGGATGCGACTTTTATAGAGCAGAGTGTTCCTCCATGTTCGCTACATTGATTTTATGGTGACTGACAACGACTTAAGGCTTTTTATGCACTTTTTCTCTGCTATGTCTTCTAGCGTCCTTTCTCCTTTTCTGCTCCTGGAGGTCGAGACTTCATCCCATTATCTTCTATCCTCTGTGTATTTACTGTGGTTATGTATTGCACTTATATCTACTTATCCCAAGGAATTGTTTTAATCAAAGGATTTTCAACATTAATATGCTCATCTTCATTTCTTCTAAGACAATAATCTTTTTGCATGCATTTCTTTCACAATTCAAAACACAAACAGTGGGTGCGAAAAGTAAACTGTATTTGCATAGGTACCTACTGCAAACAAGCTGCTGGTATAAAGCTGTCTCCAAATTTAAGAGGATACAATGTGAATGGATGCTCGAAGATTTGAAAATTAAAATCCTCAGTTCAGGCTCCTTGGGAAAGACCATGCAAAAATAGCATAATTTCTAAAACGTGTTTTTATTAAAATATGAATTTTGTGTCTGTTAAAAGAGCTGGGTAGTAATTACACACACGTGAAAGCACAGGGATGGTAGATTGATATTAATTATTTGGCAACTATTGCAACAGTAAATGGTATGCTGTTCGTCGTAGCTGCATGAAAATGAAAAAAAGGGAAAGAATAGGCAAGATGCCCGTTTTGCTTTTAGATTTTCTAGGTCTGCTCGTCAGTCGGTTCGTTGGGTGACTGATTTACGAAGAATGAGAAGAGATGGACACGGCAAGCTGGGTTGGGGAGCGGGGAGAACAAAAAGCTAATGCGATGTGATCTTTCGGTTCACTAACTAATCGTCGGGCACTGAGTAGCATGACTCCAGAGTTCCCCTACATAGCCCTGATTCTTATAAAGCACGTAATGTTGTACTTAGAGAACTATAGTTCTTGCAGAGGAAGTTCTTGCGGTTTGTTGTATATCTTAATAGTGCACTAATGCTTTCTTCAATTGGCTTTTGGCAATCTAGTTTCATCATTTGCGGGCAATTGAAGTCATATAACTTATCTTACACGTTATATCTACTTACTTCTCACGCATTTGCTTCAAGCAAAAGTTTGTAACTTCATAGAGATAATTAGTTGAAGAAGGGAGAGAGGTACGCAGTACACGGTCAGGATTGTTTGTTGGACTTCATTGAGATAATATGGAGCTTGGGGTTGCTCATCGTAATTTCCTCGTTGTCTGTCTTGCTCCCTGACAATCAACTCCAAATAAGAGCAAGCACGCACCGGTATTAAATAATGATCCCGGATTTAGATTTTGGTTTGGGGTTTGATTTGATGTAATTTGTTGGTAAAAAAGAGCTTTCCATTTATTTATTTTATGATTACTTTAAATCCCATTGACAAATGAAATCCCCCTGTCATAGCACTTACCTATGATTCGATTGGCAACTTCAGACTTTACATAACGGCTACTACTACAAACTTTTATTCGATTATAGTCGTATAAAAATGAGTGATGTGATGTACTTTGATAAATATCTGCAAAATCTTCAGATTTGTGTATATACAACTGCATACACACACAAGTTGTACAATTATATTTCTCGCAGGACATTTAGGAACAGGGATTTAGTGCTCACTTCATAGCCCGTTTAGAGAGTAATTCCGTACGGTGATGTGAAAGGGGGAAAGGGAAAACAGTGCCATGGGAAATGATTGATGGATCATATTTTACGAGCCAAGTCGGAACTTTTATTGTTTATGGACAGTATCCTGTGAACTTATTGGATGCTAAATCACTTTTATGGAGCCAGCTATAAATTATTTTTGCCATTGCTCTATAGGATAGAAATTGTGATCCTCTGTATTACATAATATCCGTGTGCATAGCAGTTATCAGATCACTCAAAATTAAATATTGATTCAACACTTCTAAGTTTCTATTCCAATGTACTATGTGCGTGTGTGCAAAGCTAGGACTATTTATTTCCAAATTCAAGGAAGATCTGTAGCAATTTTAATAACGTGCGTACATTTTGTGTATGCGTATGACACACATTGTCTGTAGTCTTAGAATTTCATTAAATTATATTATACATAGGTACTACAAGTTTTCCCACTTAATATCTTATAATATTATCCATACGGCTGATATCGATCACATTAAAATTACATTACGCAACAACTTTCCAGTCTGGTAGTCAAAAGGCTGAATATTTTACAAAAATGATAAGTAAAGTTGAGCGTAGTTCATTGAAACAGTTCGCATGCTGTTGCGGTTGTGTAAAAGAGTAAATGAAAAAAGTCAAAGAAATAATCTCTCATGCAATAATACAGAAGTAAGGGAAATTGTTTGATAGAGACACTTGTGTGGATGCCAAATATGCATATTGTTTCGTGAGGGAAGGGAATTTCTATTAAAATTTCTAAAATTCTGCCAAAAGTTGTGTCCATTACTCGAGCAATGAATCCTGTATTGTAAAAAGGATATTAAATATTGAAAGAATGGTAGAATGTGAGTCGGCTGTCATAGTTTTACTGTCCTAGTATCTGCAGAGCACATGAAAACTAGCATCTGTATTTTACTTCATTTGTTCTTTAGTGGACTATGAATAATAGGACAGAATAAACCGCCACAGCAGGTTGGTCATTAGTGAGTCTATTGAATTTACTGCAGGTTCTGAGTTGCGTATTAGAGATTTATTATATATCTATATCAATCCATGTAGTAAAGTTTATACATTTTAGGCACCTATATGTAGTATGGGAATCTTTGATTACAAACTGGAATATAATAGAATGAGTTGCCCATCTGCAATATC
>JABASI010001909.1:0-22159 GCA_019776505.1 Tomocerus nigrus
TTCAAAATTTTATTCTCTACAACAATAAGCATGGGTTTCGTGATATTTGGTCTTCGCCGAGTCACATGGGTATTACTTGGACAGAGTACACATACATGGGAACTATCAATCATGGAAAAACTTGGCAGCTCAAATTGCCCCTTTTCAAAATTTTGAAGGTAATAGGGGACAATTTTGACTTTTCCCGTTGTCATCCTATTACGACCCCAGGCATGAGTTTCATATTTGAGAAGATCTCATTAAGACCTTTTTAAATATGTTACTCTTAACTCTTTATGCCAATATTTGGAAAACGTTCTAAGCGGGGAACTTTAAAAACCCAAACCGGGTATTTCGGTCCAAATAATTTTGAAACGCGGTTTACACGTCACCATTGGCATCAGAAAGTCGCTTTATCTATAAATCAGTCAAAATTGTTGGATAATAAAAAAATATCTATCCCAATGGGGGGTGATGAATTCTCCAAACTACACCCTACTCACTCGTACAGGTAAAATCCAAAGTATACAACGACCTTATTCGTAGGTGGGGCATTTTCAAACAGGCCAGGAATATGATGTAACAGGATGGGGACACCATACCATGTATTAGATTGGGGTATTTTCCAAAAGGCCTGGTAAGTGTTAATCGATGTAAAAGGTTGGGGCGACCATGTATTAGGGTGGGGTATTTTCTAAAAAGGCCTTTTATTTTGGGTTAGGTTATTTAATTTTTGGTTAAGTTATTTAATTTTAGATTGGGCTATTTAATATTAGATTAGGTTACTTAATTTTAGGTTAGGATATTTAATTTTAGGTTAGCTTATTTAATTTTAGGTTAGGTTATTTAATTTTAGGTTAGGTTAATTAATTTTAGGATTGGTTATTTAAATATATGTTATATTACTTAATTGTAGGTTAGGTTAATAAATTTAATGTTAGGTTAGGTCCATTGACGATCGACATCCATTTTCTGGTCTTTCAAGAAAAATAACCCACCCTGATACATGGTAACCCCACCTTTCTAAGTCAATTTTTAGGCCATTTGGGAAAATACCGCAACCAAAGGCATGGTCTCCCCACCCTTTTACATCGATTTCCAGGCTTTTTTGAAAATACCCCACCCAAAGAGATTGTCTCCCCACCCTTCTACAAATATTTCCACTTTCCTGGCCTTTCTGGAAAATCCTCCACACAAATACATACAGTCTGCTTTTTAGAAAATACCCTACCCAAATGCATGGTCTCCCCACACTTCTATCGATTTCCAGGCCTTTTTGGAAAATATCCCACCGTAATACATGGTCTCCCCACCCTTCTACGTCGATTTCCTTGCCTTTTTGGAAAATACCCCACCGTAATATATGGTCGTTGTATATTTTGGTTTTTAGAAACCCTGTACGGGTGGGGAGGTTGCGGTTGGGAGAGTTCACCACCCGTAAGGTGTGTTTTTTAGTCTGGCCGGATTAATGACAATGAAATGATATTTAGGATTTGGCAAAGTTTGAAGACCCGCCTGCTTTGTGTGGCCGAGTATTTAAAGCTGGGGAACCCACGTATAGCTGTCGAGATTGTGGGATGGATCCTACGTGTGTTCTCTGCGTTGATTGCTTTAAATCTTCCGATCACAGACACCACCGGTAGCTATATATATATATTTTTGTTTTCTAAAGTTCATTTTAATTTGTAGATTTAAATACTTTTTCAATTTTATGCATTTTTTACTATTTATATAGATACAAAATATCCACTTCAGGAGGCGGCGGTTATTGTGACTGTGGCGATACTGAAGCTTGGAAAACCAATGTATTTTGTGAAATCCACGAACCAGGGGAAAAAGAGAGTAATGAAAGTTCAGAAAAGGGTCACAATTTACCTGCAAACGTGATGAGTCGAGCTAAATTACTCTTCGATGTTGTCTTACGCTATTGTTACGAAATGCTTACTTCAGAAATGCATTGCTCACTTCCCGCTTCGCTCCAGTTAACTCAAACTGATATGAACATCATGTCTGAATTGCCTAGCTTAGATACTTTTTGTACAGTTCTGTACAACGATGAAACTCACACTTTTGAACTAGTTATTCAAACATTAACTCGAGCAGTAGAATGTTCTAAAAAGGATGCTGTTGACTTTGCGACTATAATCGATAGAGAAGGTCGAAGTATTGTGAAGTGCTCTAATTTCCAGGTGACTGTTTTTTCTGAAATAATTTACTATCTGAAAATATTATAAATAGTACTAATACTAACTTAAAATATTTCTTACCCATATTGCAGTCCTGTCACATGGTAAAGCAAATAATAGAAAGACAAACGTCTCGGAACGGTGGAAAGGCACTTCGTGTTTCCGTAATGCAGTCCCATGTTGTAGCTCATCAGACTTTTGCAATGCGGTTACTGGCATGGATGCAAGAACTATTAACTCACTCAAGTGGATTTAGATATATTTTCTGTGATGTCGTTAAGCAGTGTAATGCACGTGATTCTTCTAGGACGTCTATTCTTGAAGGAATTATGCTAGGCGACACTCAGTTGTGGAAAGCTGTTAGAGGATTGTGGCATAATTTAGTTATCACTGGAATGTTGAAGGAGTATGAAATGAAGAAGGAATTTGCTAGAGTGAGTACTAAAATGTTCTTTTGCGCTTTTTAACCAAAATCCTGATTAGTCACCTCTAATAATATTGCGAAATTGCTTACGTCACAGATTTTTACGAAAAACTACGCAGACTTAATGAAAGAGTTCATCTGTGATGATCATGATCATGCATTTTCCGTAACTGCTCTTTCGGTGCAAATATTCACTGTACCTACAGTTGCACACTTTTTAATTGAAGAGCATGATGTGATATGGACTATCATGAGAACCGTTCTTTCAGAGTACGAAATGAAGTTAAATGCAGGTACGCAAAAATCCAGTGTAAATTATCGAAGAATTATTCAAACACATTTTAATTAATGGGAGCAATTTGTCGCAGAACGGAAGCTGGAGTTTGACCGGGGAACAACCAATGGGGTTTTCAAACGAACAAATTTTGCTATCCTGGATCTCAAGTATATTCTTACCAGTCCACCAAATGTTTGGACAGAAAAGTTGAAAAAGAATTTTCGAAATGGAATTCGAGATTTCATTCTCTTGCTTTCCTATATGCAAGTACGTTCTAAGAATTACTATAATATTCTATCACAGACTGATTTGGAAGAGAGCAGATTTGCTATGAATACAAGTAGCAGTTTATAGAAAGACTAATTAATTAAATGAATTGCAGGGAATGGATTCCGTCACTAGACAAATTGGTCAGCATATGGAATATGAGCCGGAATGGGAATCCGCGTTCAATTTACACATTAAACTCGCCCCAGTCATATCTCTAACATTGGAGTGGTGTGGGACTGATAAAGACGTCTTAAAGAGAATATATCGGTAAGTAAATACCTATATTAAAATAGTCATGGCCAAAAAGTTGTAACATACCATGGTAATGTTGAATTCAAAAGTCAATTAAGTACACTTCATTTATAACTCAATCAGGGAATGCCTAACAAATTTGGGGACTATTTATGAGCTGGACAATCTACGAACTATAACTCGGGAGTTAGCTAATCATTCTGCAAATTGCTACGAGTATGACGTTTCTTCTCAGCCAGTCTCAGTTCACTTACCGCTCACCCGTCTCTTGGCAGGCCTTCATTTACATCTTGAGGGATTTGGGCTAGACTTCTTTTCTAGGGATTTTGATACTCTAAAAAAACCCTGCCCAGAATTAATCATTGAACCCGCTCTTAGGACACAGATTCTTATATCTCAGGTATTGTTAATATTCAGGTTACAACGTGGACACTTACATTAAAGGTATTCATGATGCATTTATGATTTTACAGGTGCACGCAGGGATGTGGAAAAGAAACGGATATTCATTGTTGAACCAACTTTATTTCTATCACAATGTGAGATGCCGCAGTGATATGCTTGATAAGGATATTATCGCTCTCCAAATGGGCGCTTCTCTCATTGAAAGCAACGAATTTCTTCTACACTTACTCAACAGATTCGGCTTGTTTCAATGGGCAGAGATTGATTTCGACGAAAAGGTGAAAAAATTAAAATAATATCCCTACTTCAAATAGTGATGATAAATACTAACAGTTTTAATTTTTTCTTGAAAAGTGAAAAAAATGAAAACAATTGCAAAATTTGAAAATAATGAAATAAATGAAAAGAATGAAAGAAATAGAAGTACATGGCATTTTTTTCACCCAAGGAGGTGAAAACTTTCACTAGAGTGAAATAAAATTGGTGCATTTCTTTCATTCTTTTCAATATATTTCACTTGAAAAGTGAAAAACATACCATGTACCTCTATTTCTTTCATTTTTTTCATTTCACTTTTCAAGAAAATGGAAATGAAAACTTTCATTGTTTTCATCTATTAATTTCAAGCGAAAACTTTCAACTGCCATGCCTGGTATTGAGATAAGCAATTCACCTTTTTGTAGCTTAGAATTAAATGAAGAGATTCAATTGCATTTTTATATTGTCTATCGTTGCACTTTTTTAGTTCATTTAAGATAAAATTAAGAGTCTCAGAATTGTAATTGGAAATTGAGTTGTGAAATGGCATTACAAAGTACACGTTATTGTTATTTGGGTGTTAATTTCCCATATTTGCATCATTGTAATTTGAGATTCCTAGTTTACATAGAATATCGGGATTGTGAATTGACAGATTTTGTAATAGAAAAGGTCTTATAGGTATAAGTAGAGATTCCCTTTCAATACACTTAGCGTATCATATACATCGCTAAGAAGTTTTGTAGGATACATTCTAAGTTTAAATGTGTTCATGAGCAAGGCATGAAAAGGGCAGCCTTTTGACTTTTTGCTTGCCTTTTTGCCTATTAAAATGAGCAAAAAGCCGCCTTTTTGCCCTTTTGCTTTAGAATTGAGCATTTTAAACACCCAAGAATAAAGACAGAAATCGAGAATTAAATTAAAATTTCTATTAGAAAGTAGAAAAATCATTGCACAATGCCATTAACATTTCTGAATCGTCAGTGTTATTCCTATTATTATTATTATTATTATTATTATTATTACTAATTGATGTTTTCAATTTACTTAGCCTCCGCAAGCACCAGAGGATGATACGTTAAAATACACCATTGTGCTTGTGGAAGAATTCTTTGGACTGATAATCACAATTGTATCTGCTCGATACACACCCGGTGTAGCCATGGTCAGTGAAAAATAATTTTAGTATTGTTTATAGTTGATGGAAGCCAAATGAAATAGACCAAAGTAAAAAATGTTCGTCCCTTTATTTTTTGCCAGGTTTCGAAAATGGATAGCATTAAAAAGGAAATAATTCAACAATTATGCATTGAGTCGATGACGCATTCTATTTTAAACAAAGCTTTGGTAGAAAATGTAAACTATGAGACTGGTTTGGAGACGGTGATTGAAGAATTGGCCACTTTTCGAAAAAGAGGAATGAATTGGACTTATAAGTTGAAACCTGGTATGTTTTTGGGGATACAGCGTTTTTAATGCCTACTGGCAGGGCTACAAAAAGTTTGTCGCGCCTCAGTAACAAAATGGCGGAAGACCCTAGCGCGCCGTTGCACTGTCGTCTGGTCGGCCATTTTGCTCGCGCGCCGTTGTGCTGTTGTCGGGTTGTCCATTTTGCTCGCGCGCCGTTGCGCTGTCGTCGGGGCGGCCATTTTGCACGCGCGCCGTTGCGCTGTTGCCAGGGCGGCCATTTTAGTGCGCGCGCTGTCATCGCAGCGGCCATTTTGCGGAAGCCCTCTCGTAGCGGCTTTTCAAAAATGCCGCCATCTTGTCCTTAAAATTGCGTTTTCTTACTACGCGCTTCCTTTTTCGCCCTTATTCCCTTTGTACGCCCCCTTTTTGTCCATTATTTCGTTTGCTCGCCTTGTTTATCTTCCGTTTTTCCATTTGTTCCACCCGTTTTTCGTTCGTTTTTCCCGCGCCTTGTTTTCGTCGATTTTTCTGTTAGTGCGCCTCGTTTTTGTTCAGGTTTCCATTTGCGCGCCCTGTTTATCGCCATTTTTTGCGTCCCGGGCCTCGTTTTGACTCTGTGCGCCCCATTTGGCCGTAATTTACTTTTAAAGCGTTGCTCGGTAACCAGGTTATCAGGTTACCTAACTTTTTGCAGTCCTGCCTACTGATATTTCATTATTCATTATTATTGGTTAATTTTCGATTTCCTCCACTGAGGCAATCGTCGAATTTACTGATGCAATTTAGTTTCGACTATAGATAACTAGAGAGGTGCTTCTATCGAGTCGAGCCGTTAACGAGCCGAACCCTTATAGAGTCAAGCTGGAAAACGGCTCGATAAAAAAATTATGCATATTGGACCTTTGAACTGCTTCCGCTCCACGGAGCAGTTCCACAAGTACAGCCACTGTCATTGTAACTGCCAATATTATTACTGTACCATTCGGTACCACTGGGGTCACCTCATATAACTGCGTCCAATGGGTAATAAAAATAACCAAATTGAAAATATAGGCCAACTAAGGGCCAAGGAACGTTTTAAAAAATGTTCAGAACCTTATGGTACCATTAGGTTCCACGTCGGTCACTACCTATTATATCATAAAATAAATACCAATTATGACCAAATGGTAAATATACAAATTTAGGGCCAATAAGCGTTCTAAAAATAAATTCAGAACCGTCTGGTAGCTTTTGGTACCCAATGGGTCACTAACTTTTACGTTGCCCAATGAGTAATGATAATGACAAAAGGGTACCAGATTGTCCTGAATACATTTTTAAACCGTTTGTTAGCCCTTGGCTGGTTTATATTTTCAATTTGGTCATTATCTTTGCCCATTTGACACTGTACTATGTAGTCTACCATTTGGTACCAAGGTACCAGATCGTCTTGGACTTATTTTTGAACGTTCCTTGACCCTAAATTTATTTAATTTTGGCCATAATCGATTCCTGTTTGATGATGTAATAGGTAGTGATCCAAGTGGTACCAAATGGTTGCTTTATAATATTGGCCTTTACAATGGCAGTGGAAGCTTGTCGTTGCACTTGTGGAACGATTGTAGCTTGCGTTGGAGGCAGAAGCCGAAATAGTTAACTTTTGGCCTATTGTGCACAATTTCTTATCCAACCGTTAACGGCTCGGCTCGTTAACGACTCTGGTCGATAAGGGCTTGCCTCGTTAAGGGCTTCATAATAGCTCGAGAAGCACCTCTATACATAACACATCATTGAAAATAAAGTATACCCTACCTAACCTCTTAAACCAAAGTGAGTGTATGTTTGCAGAGTATTATCAGGAGTATGATTTGTACCATTATCATTACACCCGAGAGGAACAATCGAAAGCGGAAGAAAGGCAAAGAGCAAGGAAGAAAGCTAAAAATGAAAAGGAAGTTTTTCCTCCACCTAAACTACCACTATTTTCACCTGCATTTAACCTAGTCGTTAATGTACTTAAGTCAGACGTTTTACTTCACCTTATGACAATCGTTATTCAAAGGTAGATACATTTTCCGCTGTATATTACTGTACTTTGGAATCGGAATTTCTGATGTTCTATTATTTTGTAGATGTCTTAAAAAAACAAGTCGCAGCTACACCGACTCACAATTAAGAAAAGTACTCCACTTAATTGGCCATGGACTAAATGAAGAGATCACCCGCAGTGAACAGGAAGAAGAACATTTCTTCCAATTTGCAGAATGTGCCAAACGGTGGAATATATTCAAACTGCTCGAAGAGGTGCTAAAGGATGCTTCCTTGTCGCAACACCACGAAATGATTAAATGGATTAGAGAACAATACAATTATATTAAACCCAAAGATATGGTCTCCACATCAGATAATATGGATGTAAACGTTCAGCAAACTAATGATGATGAGATCAAGGAGAAGAAAGCTAAGGCTGAAGCTGCCAAAAAGCGTTATTTGGAGAAAATGCAACAGGCGCAAAATAGTTTTATGGCTAAGAATAAAGAGTTGTTTGTGGGAGGTAAGTTTTTGGAATTATTTCCGTATTGACGGAAACGGATTAGTGCTGTACCTTTTATTTTAATGGCCAAAGTGAAGTATAATAAATGGATTCGGTTTTTGAAATTCTAGAAGACAAAGCTTTAAGTCATTCAACGTCGGATTTAACCGCTGAAACAATGGAAGTCTCCAATACGTCTTCCGTGGCCCTAGGTCCTAATCGATCTCCAAGTCATTTGGGTCCCGAAAAGTACGTTTCGAATATTTCCATACTTTCTTTAAATAACATAATGACGGGTTTAATTTGTGCAGTAGCTAAAAGTTACATAAATGCTGACAGAACTGGATATTATTCGTTTACAGACAAATTTGTATTCTATGTCAAGAAGAGAGGCGAGTAGATACTGACAACAAACCATTTGTTTTAGCCACTTTCATTCAAAGATCTACTGTTCAAAGCAAATATCGTGACAAATTGTTGGCGGAGGTAATTCTTCAAACTATTTATGTCTAACGTAATTTTATTTTTGTCTCTCTAAATGATTTTTAACTAATATTTATGCGTTCAGTGTCAAACTAAGAGCCACAATAGATTTCTCCAAGAACGAGATCCTTTGTTTTTGGCTCCGGATTTACTTACTGCTCCGATGGTTTCCTGCTGTGGCCATGTCATGCACGTCAGCTGTTGGGAAAAACATTTCGAAGGAGTTGTAATGAAGGAAAGAAGGCGTCCATATCGGTACTGAATTATAAAATCGAACTCTAGCCACCCGAGGTTCAGTAATCCTTGGCTAACAAGCGTAACGAAGTAATAGTATCAACTCATCAATTTTTGTGATGAATGTTATTCGTTGCAGGTTGAGACACCCACTCAGCTTCGATGTGGATAAAAATGAATATTTGTGTCCTCTATGTGATTGCATCAACAACGCTGTACTTCCCCTTTCTAGTCCATCCATAATGAACTATGGAACATTTCCCTTGGATGAAGGGTGCTCGTTTGATGTTTTTGTTAATGCGATGCAACTTCTACTGAAAAATAAGGTTTGAAATAATATATTTAATGGCATGTGAAAGTTTTAAAGTACAAGTATTAAGTTAAATTAACTGCAATCAATTGCAGTCACAAACTCTGAAGGATGGCCTTCCCGTTTGCATGCAGACTGGAGAGGAACACTTGAAATATCTAGGATTGGATATGAAACGCCTTTATCTCCTCCAGTCCTTGAGTCATGAGGAACTAAAGATCAAGTTGCAAGAAGATGGGGAGGACTTTGATTCGCTCTTTCCAACTGTGTTAAATGAGCAATCGGAAGAAGGGCCATACTCTCCAACATTTTTGGAACTAATGAATGTATTCACTCAAATGGTTTACACGGTAATGACACTTCATGGTCAATATAATACTTCGTGTTTAGCAACAATTGTGACAAATTAGGGTTTTTGTACAGATCGGACTCGATGTCCAGCCACACAATGCCGACTATCGTCAACCGATAATGGTGTGGCAGGCTGTTGCCTTTACCATTTCCTCCATGGAAGCCTTTCACCGAGATCAAAACCGTGTATTCTTTGGAGAAGAAGTTCCTCAAAGAAAAACGTTGAGTCTCCGCTATTTAGTACGGGGATGTGCAGTCATTACCCAACAATTTCAGGAAGGCAGTGCGAATGTAATAAATTTTTAATATGTTGATTTCTTCACGAATTTCAGCGCGTTTGAAAAATTTTGACTGGCAACGAATTTTCTAATTTCAGTATGTTCGCTCACACTTCCTGAAGCTCTTGGTAACTTTGCTTCAGAATCCATTTGATTTCCCGTCAATACTGGAAGTAGACGCTTTTACCCTCCTCGTCTCATTGACTTTCTCCATTTCATCTCTGTACTGGGGAGATCGTCTAATAAATGGTTATTATGCCCACGTTGCTATTCCTAATGGGAATTTGAGAGTAAGCCATTTCTATATTTACACACTTTTTTGTAGGTTTTTAAGCAATTTATTGTTAGTATTCTGATTAGATAAACTTAATTGATCAGGATTTATAATTTTTTCAGGACTTTCATTTGTTGCGGTTGGTTTATATGTTTCATATAACGCAAGTCTTGATTACGGGAGATTTTCAGCCTTATATTAGAAGCAGTGAAACAGAAGTGAAAATGGAAACGGACGACGAAGAATCTCAGCCTAATTTTGGGGAGAACACTACTACAAGAAAAGTTCACATTATCAGCGAAGTTTGGCGTCGGGTTGGAAAGTCTTTCATTTGGGCTGATGTTGATTTTGAAGGGGTATGGAAGGCAGCGTGCGAGTCAATGTAAGTGGAAATTGTTTATCTGCTAATGTAAGGATGTACATTGTATCAAGATTTTTACTGAGATTATTAATTATATACTTCATTTGATATGTTTGTAGGATTCCATTTTTAAGATGTTGTGCTAAATTCTACGAACATTTGACTGCGGTACCGGCTCCAAAATCGTTGGAACAAACAGAAAATACATTTGACAATCTGGTTGCGTATTTGGGCCTTCCCAACACTTTCGAAGACATGTTCGATTCTCCTTTTGCTTGGCAAATGCCATACAAGTATGCTGTTGACTTTTATTACACATTCTCATACATGCATTTATTTACTATAAGCAAATCTACAAAAGCGATAATTTCAATACATAAAAAACCCAGAACATTATGCTAATTAGTGTGTATTGACTTTAGATCAAACTCACAATCATTACGAAAGGCAGCTGAAATCCTTCACGGATTTCGAATAACGCATTTATTTATATTTGTTGATTTTTTAAAATTTTAGGTGGGCTAGTCACCCTTCAGTTGTCAAAATGCTTGAAGAGACTGATAATTATACGCCAATTACCAATTTAGCACCTCCATCAACTATGCCAAAAATGCTTGTCGTGAAATATCCTCGATTGGCCGATCAGCTATTTCCATTACCTTCGGACTACACGGAACTCATCAACTCCGTTTCGTATTTCACGTGCGCGAATTGTGATTACCACGATTCTCGAACTCCAACAATGTGCCTCATTTGTGGAATGATGCTATGCTCTCAGGTTAATACTCTTTCTACGAACAATATTCCTTAAAAGAAAATATTAATTAAGGGAAACTTGTTACATGTACTAACATCTCTGTAACTGATTTGATAATAGAGTTATTGCTGCCAGTCTGAACTGGGTCAGATGTCTGTTGGAGCATGCACTTACCATGCTTATTATTGCGGTAGTGGAAATGGTATATTTCTTCGCATAAGAGAATGTAAGGTGTTTTTTCTAGGAGGTCGTAGCAAAGGTAAAATCAATTTAAAATGGTTTTAAATATTTTTTGTTGAAATGGCAAGTAGTGGTAAAGTTTCGATTTTTTGTGATCAGGTTGTTTTAAGTCTCCTCCTTATTTGGATGAATATGGAGAAACGGATCAAGGACTTCGCCGAGGAAACCCTATGACTCTAAGCAAGGAAAAGTACAACGTTTACCGTCGAATTTGGCTTCAACATGCGATTCCTGAAGAAATAGCTCGGGTCACGGAGCATAGCTCTAGTATTGTTACAACGGAATGGCAGTATTTATAATGAGCAGAAAGGAACGAAAGCCTAGAATAATTGTTTAAAATACAACATTTTAGCATGATGAATAAGTATAACCATTTACGTATTTAACTATAAATCTCATAATATTACAATGGAGTTAATAATCTAAAAAATAATATGAAAATAGTTTGTTCGGAGATGTTAAAAAACTTTTGGTATCGTTTTCAGTGTGTTGGCTGTTTCTGTCTTTGCACGTATTTTTAAATCATTTACTGGGATCGTATTAATAATAGATAATATGACCATGCTAAATTCTTAATTTATACGCAATTTAAAAACTTGTACTGACATGAGAGACGTAAAACGATTTTAATTTAGAAAAATAATTAGTGTACAGTCGGGATTGTTTACCAATATTTGCCTCATCAGCGTAAATTGTACACTAAAAATATTTGTGAAAATCCTGTGTCGAAGGATATCTTAACTTATACCATGTAACACTTACACTTGATTTACTCACTATGTAACTTTATCTTCTCTGTTTAGCCTATTTGATGACTCTAAATACTATCAAGCACTGCTTCGTATCGTTAAATGTATTTGAATTTCAATTTCAATAAGTTACAAGATTTTAAGCTGAGAAAACACCAGTAGGTCTTGTTATTCCTTAAAATATATGAAATGTAATTGTGTAGTTTTATAATATCGGTCGATAGATACATTTATTATGTCACGATTGTTCTACCGAACTCTAAGGACCTAGTATCTATCAAGTGCATAATGGCCATGAAAGAACTTAGAATTAAAATTTCTAACGATTGTATTATGTAAATTGCCATTTTATCGAAGAATAAATTGTGCGAACTCAAGTGTGGCTATGTGGATGTGAAATTTGTTACTTGTGAATTGAAATTTAAACAGGACTTGTGTATTAATTACATAGTTGTTACGTAGAGATTCAAAGAGACGATCATTTTCAAGCAGCTTGTTTATATTCATTAGAAATAGAATAATTAACTAGGTATGTATACAGAGAGTTGATGAATATATTAAAGGCTACCTTAAGAAATTAAAGGCAATACAATAGTAACTCCTCTTATTGCTGTTGTTGATGTCATTGGATAATAGACATAAATTATTTGCACGTAGTATATTCAATGAATACGTCCCATGATCACATTTAACGGTTAAATAATAAAGCTTTAATGTCGACAGAAGCTTTGTAAACCAACTGATATTTGTGAATCCAAATCAACGCTTATATTTAGTAAATAATTGAATGCAATAAACAAAACGTTTTCGTTTTTTATAAAAATCAAGTGGCACTTTTCCGTTGTTTAAAAGTTAACATTTATTTCACTCATCAACATAATTGCGGTACATATTACACGTTACACCGAATATTAGTGGTCATAGTTTCAACTAATAACTATCCTTTATTTACTTTTCGGACTCACTCTATCTCTTAAATACTTTACAGAATAACATGTACACGATAAATTGCCTTCATTTCAATTATTCGCAAATATTTTACATAGGTATTGGTTAACATTGGTTTTTCTCAGAAGAAACCATGTGGATCCTTCGAATTTAGATTACATCTATTGTTCACTCTGTTGGTTAGAGTTCATTTATGTGCAGATCTCTATGTACAAATACAAGTTACAATATACATCTATCTATATCTATAGCGTCCTCTAATTCTTCCGTCCTTTTCTACCTTATAGAAAAGCTATATCATTTTACGTGGCAATACAAATGGTATACCATGATGTTTGCAGCAATCTTATCAAAACTTTAAACAATAATCATATTTTATTATTTGGCAGAAATAAGTAAGTCTGAAATTACTCAAATGAAGCATAGACACTGATGTTCTTATCACTAACTTCCATAATGTTTTATAAATACCTATAAGTAGTCTAAGTGTTTAAAGAATAGTGAGACTGAGACTCATGACTCATGATGAACGCGTGTCAGCTTTTGATGGCTTGAGTCTTCTATTATCTGCATACTGGAAATACACTTAATACTTTATATCAAGGAATTTACTTACACATAAGCTCTATTTCAATTATTTTTATAGTTACCAAACTCTATCTCACTAATCCCCTTCAATGTACTAATTGAATTTGATGCAATAATTTTGCAGCTATTTTCTAATCACGTTTAAGGTATAAATATTCTTTAATAAATTCGCCTCTGTTCAGTTGTCAATAATATTTACCACAATAATTATATTGATTTAATTACTTTGTATCATTTATTTTTATGAGGAATTCATCTTTTGAATCATTAGGTCATAAATAAAAGAAATACTTTTGACAAATGGACCAATCGCCAAATTTCTTGACAGTGAGATAGAAAATCTGAACGAAAATATATTTTAATGTATTTACAAACACATTATCTACTGGATACGAAAATCTTAAATTTCAAATCTTGGACCAAACGGTCATTTTACACATTATTTTCCTCTTCTAAATCGAGAATTAAAAATTTTTATTGGCCACATCATGCAAATAATCTAAAAATGTCTTTGTTTAGAAATTCTTGAAATTTTGAACATTTAAGATGAAATACATTTAATCTGCAAAAATATATTCATTAAATGTATTCTTAAATAAGGTCTTGTCTTGTTGAATAGAAAGTTTTAATTTGGAAAATTGGAGAGTGTGGCACGCTTAGAAAGCATCAAATGTGGCATTGTGGTATTAAAACGGAAGGATTTTCAGTCATGGTCGTAAAGTGAAATAGTTTTATGATCTGAAGTAAGTTGTCATAAATGGTTAGCTTCATCCATCTCTTCAACAAATTAGTCATATTGGTAAATAAGTTATTGCAAGAAATCAAGAGATGAATTATAAACGAGGTCCATAATTTAAAAAAGACATTGACGCAAATGTAGGAATATATCTCTTCAAATACTACTGTTCTACGGACAAAAGTCAAATGTTTTATAAAGGCAGGTGACAACCCATTTAACAGCTCTTTGTTTTTTTAGCAGAAATTGGAATTATCAAATATTGATACGTAGAAAACTTTATTTTACTACAGTAATCACTTTGTATTGAAAAATGATATTGAGTTTACATAGCGATTAGATATTGAAAGCTAAAATTGTATAATACCTGATTACCTAATAAATTAGGATTTTCAATGCAATAATAAAAAACAATAAATTATGACTAATCTGGTCCTATAAGAAAATCTGCAAAATAGTACGCAGAAGAAGAGACGTAATTATAAATCTAACAATAATAATAAATAACGGTATTCTATGTCATGCGCATCATGATCAGTATAGGTATGTATTGCATGTATTTATAAGTGTGACTATCAAATTATCATTTCAATATATTTACATAAATTTGACTTGGGTTGGGGTTTACATGTTTCGAAACTAACTACATGCACTGTCCACGTACGGCCTGTATTCGTTGGGCCGCTAGTAGTACTATGTAACTTCAACATTGTGTAACCTATTTACTATCCTTTACTATTGCGTTGCTAAAGTGGCTAATTACATAAGCTCAAATAACTATCGTAGATAATACATAATACGTTAAATTACATTGATACCAACGGTAATTAATTGCCAGTCGTGTATAGCTACATACATATGTGCAAATAATATAACTGTACATATATCAGATATATTTCTATTTTGATTACATAAATAAAAGGTTCACATCCCTGTACTAAAACTAAATTCAAAATGTGGAAGCTAGAATATGTTGTTATTAATAAAAACTGTAGTCGATGAACTAAAAATGAGAGACAAGTGTTGAAAATAATATAAATATTTTTATTATTTACTTCATATATTCTAAGGGTGATTTCCTTAAGAATTTACAACAAAAATCTGTTCCCTACTGTACTTTTGATTTCAATAATCAGGAAGTTAAAAATGAATTAGAGGGCTCGTTTTTAGTGACAGTAGAAATTGCTACGGGATTTGATGAAAGTAAGTAAGTTTTTCGTTAAAATAAGAGTACTAATAGCTATTGTAGTCACTAATAGGAAGTAATAAGTAAGGTGCTTTTAAATAACGTCTAATTTGTATTCTAATTAGTAACTACACATACAAGGTTAATGGTGCTTTCAATTATTCTACTTTATTATTATTACTGTTATCATTAGGACATACACGAAATACTGACAGACAAGTACAAAATTACGAAAACGACAGTTAGACAAATCTTAATTTGCAAGTATAAGTAGTGTAAGTAACAGTAAGTAATAGCGAATAGGCAGCAACACACAGAAATGAGTACAATAGATCTCCTTACGAATAAATACTATTTCTAATCTAATGCGTTTCTGTTCCGCATTTGGCCATTCGCTGTCACAAGGCCAGAAGAATAGGAATGTATTTGGAAATTCGATCTGTTGACTTCCCTGCGGTCACTTCGCTTTATCCTTAGAATTGATTGGCATGTACGCAACCACACACACGGAATCATGTGTATTGTAGAACGTTTTCAAATCAAATGTAAAGTTAATTTAAAGGGTTATTATTTGTTAGAATTTCTAAAATAAACCGTACAAAAGTATAATTTGTGAGTAATGACAACATCCTATGGCAAAGTCTGAAATCTCTTTTGTCAATTTCCCTTTTCTCTTCTGGATGGTCAATATATATAGGAAGAGATTGAAATAGACAGTGAGCTTGCAGATTTGCACAAGGACGGTGCCATTATGATAGTCATCATGCCATGAAAGTTACATTACCATAATCTACGCAATATTCAGCTCAACAAAGCTATTGGAACAAAATCAGGGAGAATAATAGCACAAGCGTGTACTGTACAAGTTGCACTAATACAAAAATTTACACTATTCTATTTACACGTAGATAAATAATTTCTTTCAGAGGAAAACGACGTACACGAGACCAGTGGACTGGCTGGTTAATAGTTACCTGATCCTTATATTTTACACACTATACTTAATGTTAACAATAATTGACTGGCTTTGAGAGCACCTAATATATTTACTCGCCTCTTCTACACATCTACTAATCTAATTCTGCGTAAATTTATAAATTCTCTTTATAGGTTGATTTCTGTAGCATCTGCAACGATGTTGTACATAAGTAATCTAAAAGGTTTCTTCATAAATTATTTTCCGCTCAGTTTGTCGCTATATAATCTTTTGAATCAATACTTGTGTGAGAATCTAGACTAGTGTTATCTGAATCGTTACTCTGAGGACCCGAATAATTTGCTGCTTCTTGGAGTCTCATCAACATATTCATCTGAAAATCACAATAGCCCAATAGATTAGACTAAAATATTAAGATTCTAGTTTTGAAAGAACAAAATATAATAAGCATGACAAATAGACTCAAGTGGGAATTAATTTTTGGAAGAAATTAATTACCAATGGATCAGGATCGCCAGTTTCAGCTGCTTTGCTTCCATTTCCAGAGGTTCCATTCGTTGATGTTTTCATATCATATCCCACATCCTCCGGTCTCAATCTAATGACAAAAGTTGAAGTTATATCAGGACTGAGGACTAATTTTGGCTATTATACATGGAAATTTCAAATTACGTAAATAATGCATACCTGAGCAAAGCAGATTTCCCAGTGGACAAAGAATGAGAATCTGTCCATGGATAAGTTTGTAAAAGAAACTGGGAAGGATCTTCCCAAGCAGCTTTCTTTCCGTAAAGTTGTAGCCCTTCTTTCATGGCCTCAATCAGATAGGGTACAATGGAATAGTGCCATAAATCAGTGAACCAAACTTGGGAATTGGCCACATCGGCAGGACAGGAGAGGAACAAGCGTGGTCCAATTGTTACTTCAGACGAATTGTGAGTTTCCAGAAATTTGTTGACGTGTAGCCAAACTTTTGGGATCCAGTCCATGACCCGAGCCAATTCCAAGTTTCGCATTCCAGTTTGGATGTCTCCTTCAATCAAGCGCCGCTGAAGGTATCGACTTAGAAGTCCTTTCACAGGCTCCATATGATTTCCAAATAGAACCCACCTATGTAAATTTTTAATTACTATACAGTTCTTTGACCCATGCATAAAGTGTGTTATGTTGTAGGAAGTGCATGGAAATGTGTAAGCATACCGGAAATTGTGATGCAGCTGGAGATTTGCTGTGCTTGCAGTTGACTGACTCATTGTTCCAATGACGACAGGACTTGTAGAGGCTTGTCGTGAATGAAGAAACCCGTTGAAGACCTCACCGAAAGATGTTACTTGGTGTAGGTTGTCCAGAATTATCACAGATGGCAAGTCAGTGCTGGAACCCTCACACTGCTCAGCCAAATTAGCGAGATACTGTTTGAGCTCTTTATTATTTTTGTGGTCAGCACTGAACGTAGCTATTGCTTCTGGACAAGGGTCCTTCCCACATCGAGCTACAATAAATTCCCCAAGCTTTCTTGCCAAGTAAGACTTTCCAGTTCCACTTGGACCGCATAAAATTATACGACCGTGGTCTGAGAGCAATGTTACGTACCTAAAGGGCAATAAAAACCAGCAATATAATTTACAAGAAGTGACTGTGCATGCTACGACACGAGAGATATTAACTATACCCGTCTGAATACAGTTACCTATCTCTCAAGCAGAACAACATTAAAGATTGAAAAAGATTTCCTAATGGAATTAGCATACCGTTGTAGTATAGACTTGGGAACGAGAGTCTCAAAAGCCAGAGCATCGACAGCGCCATTGTTGGAGGCTCCCTTAAGACAAATCCGGATCTTGTTCACATCTCCAACTAAATATCCACATGGAAGGAGCTCTGGCACCGGCTCGTCTTTCGTTCTAATTATTTCTCCAACGTTGTAGCTCAAAATTGAGTCAGCACTCAGACCCAAATTCGTCACTGGATCAATACGCATCACATACTCCTACAAATATTCGTAATCCATTCTATTCCAATCCAACAATTGTTTGTCATAGCATAGACTTGAATATTTCAGGCAGCTTACCTTAAATGCCCTCTTAACATGAGCATCCAGAACATCCCATTTCGTTTTGCTGCTAACATGCACCGTCCCAACGGAACATTCTTGAGATGGAAATCCTTCATGAGAATTCACGTATCTATCATAGAGTCCATGACAGCCCAGAAATACCGTGACAGTAATACGTTTCCCCTCTTTGTCCATGGGTTCCGTCAAGAGCAAATCTGTGGAAATAACAACACTCCTTTACGCAAAGCCAATAACAATTAACATCAGCATTTATTGAACATTTCGAAATGCTAGGATAAAAGGTCTTAATATTACCCAAACCATCCAGTTCTCTAAGACTAACAGAACAAAAACCTCCGAGCAACATTTTTATTTTAGATAAAATCCAAGTTTTCTCCCACAGAATTCTTCCAAAGCCAAATCAAACTCGATTATGTGTGTCGTAAAAAGTATTAGTATGAACTTTAAAGGTTGACACCCTCAAAAACAAACACTGAAATGCTTTAATTGGTGCTATTGTTTCAAAATGCAGTTAATAACCTCCCACTACGTGTAAAACTAATTGATGGATATGGAGCGTTGATATTTATTGTATAGACAACCGTTCAGTGCTCCTGCCAGTCAATGACTAGCTGCATGTTCCGTCTAAACTTTACTGCTGATTTGAGCAAGTAATTTATCGATGTGATTGCCCAAGATTATTAGAATAATACGATTTACAATAACAACCAGGAAGGATGCACAATGCAAAGATATCTGATAGCTTTAAAGTAAATAACTCCTGAACTGAGCCACTCGCGTTAGCTCCGTCTTCTTGGGTCTTCACAAACAACAAAGACATAAAATTACTCATGCCAGAACATTCAATGCCCGTTTTAGATTTCTCATATTTCACGATGATAACAAATTCATTACAAAAATACATGCTGGTAGAAGGTCCTGAGATTACTCACAAAATTCCTAGTAAATAACTGTAAACTATACAGCATTCCCTTCTGGGATTTTGCCTTATCAGTCTAGCTGATCTATTTTATTTTATTTCATCGTCTACTGTTTGAATAGCATGCATTACACTAACACTATCCCTAACGCCTTTTAATTATTTAATCCAGTAACCTAATTCACAATTAGCACTGCTTGCTCAGTGACATAATGACAGGATATTGATATGGTACACATGGAAAAAGGAAGCAATTTATGTAGTCTGCATTTAAAGCCGCCATTGGATGAACATTAGTCTAGATCCACAATGATAATTTGTAACTGTTCTAATGTAACTTGATACTATTATGTAATGCTATAAAAGAGTAAATTAAACGCAATCGTAATATTTAGTGACCTATTAAATTTCATTGCAATTATAAGAGACAATAAGCTCAAGCGTAACGTTCAGCGCTAAACGAACCTAAAGCCTACACTGAACTTCACAGGACAAGGCTTCGTGAAACTCAAGACTCATTGCTCATCTCTATGTGACAAATGTTGTGGAGCTCTATACATGGCTGGTTTACGCGTAATGAAAATGATATGCCCATTATACCATTTAATCTCTGTAAAGAAAAACTATGGGACACAATTGTAGAAAGCTTAGCATTTGTAGGATTTTGTCATTAACTTGTGCAAAAATTCGTTAATTCCTTAGAAAAGTCTCTTTTTGAAACAGCAATAATAAAATAGTGAAAAAAGTGGCTTTACAAGACACGTGGAAAAGTATTGTACTCACCTAGACTGCTTGTGGGCTGCATGTCAGCGCCACTCAATCTCCTGTCCAAAGCCTCCAAAGCATTCATTTGCAAAGATGATTGAGAGGATGTCAGGGATTTACATGTGACCATCATTTGAAGCCTTTCGTTGTCTTGCTTCAGATTCACCATTTCATTCTGAAGACAATAAAAACAATATGATTATTTGTAGTACTTTTACATGAAACTAAATTACAGAAAATCATATAAAAAATTCAAAGCTCGAGTGCGAGGTCTTGTATCCTCCATGCTTAAATTCATTACAGAATTGTTTCGACAAAACATAACTACAATCTAAAGAGTTTCAAAGTTTCAACTAAAAACCGTAATGAACGTACTACATGAAAGCCAAGTTTTCCTCTGAGCGCAAAACAAATAATATTGCAACACATACATAATATCTCACCCGCATTTTGTTAACAGTTTCTTTTAAGGATTCCAGCTGATGAGCTGAAGTCAAAGCTTCTAGTCGTATATCCGTCAATACCATTTCCTTTTCTCTCAGTTGCTTCCTTAGTTCATCCACTGACTTCGGCTCTTCAATAAATTCATCACAGAGTCTAAAAATCCAAAGGTGATACTATTACACAAACTTTTTCTCACACTTAAACTTTTTTTAAAGTAAGATTTGTTTTTAATAGTTTTGGAAACAATATCCTTGTCACCACATGAAATGCTTCTTTAATCATTCTTGGCATTGAACTAGAAATAAAAGAGGAAAAGCACTTACGCAGAGCTGGAGCCACTGCCTTTGACATTTCCATTAGAGCGTGGGGAATGGGAGCCACTGCTGCTGGAACAGCCATTACTTAGTCCACTACTGTGTCCATGAGGAGAGCCCATGAGCGGAGAGCCTGGAATGGAGCTCTCGATGTGTTTCAAGTTGCTACTTGGATGTTGATGTCCATGAGAAGTGAGACTTTGGCCATGACTCCCGTGGTGCCCGTGTCCGTTCTGAACATCTCCATTTAGATTACTGGGCCTTCGTAAACTGTCAAGGTCTCCTTGGTCGTCTGATGCAGATCCATTCCGATGTTTCGTTTTTGATCTGGAAAATGCTTTTGTAAACGAACTCCTCAACTGTTAAAGGGAAAATCAGTTTAGAATTAATTATAATTTAATTTACTTCATTAAAACGATGCTGAGAAGATTGAAGAAAGTGTAACGATAAAGTGCATTGAGAAAAATTATCCACTAAAAGCATCCAGAATCTTACCCAGCCTTTGTTCTTTGAATGTTTCTTTTTAGTATTAGGACTGTCGGGTGCAGCATGGATTCCATGAGTTGGTGTTCCCAACGGAGTCATTTGGATTTGACCCGAAGGACTAGATGTGTGAGAGTGAGAAGTTCCACTGCAAGCTGAAGAAATTGAGTTAATACTCGACACGGAATCTGCAGACAATTGTCGCGCTATCGGACTCCCATCTCGAGAAGCTCCTACAACAACGAAAATGATATAATTACAATTGATTTATTAAAGAAACCTTCAGGATGTGCACCGAAGGCTTTTTCAAACAAGTACCATTCGATTCAAATAATTGACAGGTGTTATTGTAAAATTAAATACAACAAAAAATGCTCACCTTGTGTCATGCTGGATACAGTCAAGCCAGCTTCGATACTTTGTTTACGCAATAGTTCGATCGTTTGTCTCAACTCCATCAACTCCGAGTCCTGAAAAAAAATAATTACGATGAGAATGAATGCCAAAAAATATGTAGATACTATTAAAAGAGTAGATAAATTTTTGAGGCTGTCCAAAATGAAACCGACACTTCTCATCATATGAATCACCTTTTTTGCATCTCAAATCCTTTCCAAAGCTTAGAGACTGCACCCCTGGCCAGTCTATAATTCTATTTACTCTTTTACAAAATAAAATTCCCTAAGAAAACTATTGTTCGGCTACGCATTTTAATTCACTCCATAATTATTTCACTGTGATTTTATAAT
>JABASI010001910.1:0-22147 GCA_019776505.1 Tomocerus nigrus
GTATTGTATTGTGTCGACATGGTCTGTTGAATAAAAGATAATAATAATAATAATAATAATTTAAAAAATCGGAGTGGTTTTATTTTTTTAATACCCAACTGTGTCGTGTTGCTAAAACCGAATTATTCCCATTTAACAGTGCATATTATTTGTAATAATCAAAATATATAAAAATTATATTCACTAACAGATAGTTGAGTGGTCCATTAATTAGCATTTTTTTAGTTGCTTACATTATATTATAAGTCTACAATTCTTGGACTTCAGTAAATTCGTCACTTCGTCACAAGACTTCGTCACAAATGCACTAGTGACCGTAGCCCAGCTCCCTACGTAAATCTAATTTTGGAAGATCTTAGAAAATGCAAGATATCGCAAAGTATGGAGATGCGAAAATTTTAGTGACACAAAATTATTTACTCATGCATTGTCATACCTATACTAAGATTAAGCCTGAAACAGTCTAATATGCCCAGTCCACACTCAATTTCTGAAGCCAAAACATCGGAATATCGTGTTTTACTATTGGGTGGGGTTTTAGCTGGTGGCGGTTGTTGGTAGCCATACAAAATGCTCGATATTCCAGTGCAGTGGGGTGGGCTTGACTCCGCTGCCAACCAACAACACAACACCACAACACAATCCAATGCTTCATACCTACTCATGTGTTCTGAGTGTCTTAAGGCAAAATAAACGATAGTTTCTTTTGCGTTAAAAACTTTGTCTATGATGCATTGTACACAGCACTCATAGGCTGAGATTGTATTTAATATTTAAGCATACATTTGAGCCAATTTGAGGTACTATTGAAGTATTTGGTTCAGGTTGGAAAACTTTGTCTTAAAGCTTAAATAGTTCAGCAAATTCTGTTCTTTGACTGCACAGACAGTACATGAAAATGGCTAGGAAATGAACCTAGAAGCTTCCATTCGTAAAACGAATATCATAAGTAATATGTTCCACCTCAGCCCCCACGGTCATTAAGGAATGCAAAGTTCACGAATTGCATTCTAGCATCTATATACCGTATATATTTATCATCATAATATAGTAGATTCATAAAACCGAAGACATATTTACTATATACTTGTAGTCATGTTAAAATTAAAAAAAATTTGGATTTGCACTTACTGCTTACTGAAATATGGCATCAAAAATTACTCAATATCTAGAACTAGGAACATCTGAAGGAGCTTCACTATTATACAATTAGCAATAGTGAGAACATTACATCCCTATATATTATTTTAATGTTGATCTATGTAAATGCACATATTTACCAAGCTATATCTTGCATTTAATTTCTCCTAAAGAAAAGTAGCTATAATAAATATTTCTATCCTCTACCTACTTATGTAGACACAAATATTACACAAGCATGTATTTATTAGTAATTGCTACAGACACAGCGCATTATAATATATACTATATAATATACTAATACGTATGTTAGGAACTATTAGCTAAGAATGTATGAAAATATACAAAATCCTAAACTTCATTAGACACATACAAGATGGTATGGAGGAATTAACTAACTTAAAAGAATTAACAAAATTATTCGTATGGTACATAAGCTTACGGACAGGTAGAGGTAGAACACGAATTGGCTGTTGCTTCTGACTTTTACTTTACTGTACTTTGAGTAACACTACTACTTTCTTTCTTTACAATGGTAAAACTGTGAATGCTAATAGATAGCGTGTAAGATATTTCGTGATGAATGGATATGAACTTTCTCTCCGTTTCGATACATATGGCATTTATCTACTAAATATATTACTCTATTAAACCTTGGTCATGCATGCATGTGTGCTGTGTGTTGTGACTATTGTCTATTACCGCATGTAATAATTATTACCGTGTAAAATGAAACGCAACCGAATTGTACTCTGTAGAATTCTAACTGGAAATTATTTTGGGGTTTCACAATGCACGGACCCCCGGACCAGTAGATTCAATACCTTTAATAGACTTATTATTACAGTTCATAATTATTCAGAGCAGTATTTATGTGTTGGTTGCACAGTTTTAATTTTTAGAGAAGGTACACAACATACTTTTCTCCATCATTGCATGAAAGAATTGGGATTGGGACTAGGTTATGATAAAGATTTTACATTATTTTGATCTTGGGGTGATCAAATACATCTCTGTTCACATTACGAGTTTTGAGTGTTAGTGACACTACTGTGTATGCGTACGCTGCACCTATATTTATAAGTTACTCATACTCATTACTTGTTATTATACCAATGCAATGCAATTAAGGGATAATCGCTTGCAAATAAATAAATTTAATTAATTAACAATATTCTCATTTAAAGGGATGTCGATATTATAGCATAATTTTGTTGTAGTAACCCTCTACTTAAATACGATATACGATGCGAAAGAATTTTGATTTTGATTTCAAAATTTTAATAAAAACAGGTTTAAAAAATTGTACAGCATAACGTTTGACATTTCCATATTATGACTGTACTGTATGTAATAGTCAGTATAGTCATTTGTGACTAGGTACCACTTACTCCATGCACTGAATTTTCGCTTGAATGTATTGGTAATGCTATAAAAAGCAACAGGATATACTGCAACAACTAAAGTTGGTGTTGGTATTGTAGCTGAAAATGGTTTGTTTCATAGAATAGCTATAATTTACTTTATATCAATAAACTTCTGGTAGGTCTATCCATTCCGAAACTAAAACAACAAGCAATGGTAAATCTATTTGAGGTAAATCGGGTGAGGAATTGGTGAAAATTTAATTTGAGTCGACATGAATGGTTTTATACTCAGTAATCTTATTATCCAGTTTCCTAAATCTATTCTAAAAAGAGACAACAAGAAAGTAATAAGTTGGACATGAATGTCCAAGTTGTTGTAGGATAGTCCATCTTATTTGTCACAGATTCAGTTCAATTCAGGGAAATGGCAGGAAACGGCCAATTGCTTTCCTTTTACTTTCCATCAGCTGAACCAAAACTGAGACAAATTGAAAATGGAACTAATTCGAGTCAACCATTTTTTCATTTGTCTTGTGTCGGCTCACTATGTACATAAAAGAAGATATGTACATAGAAAACCTATATACCTATACACAATATGCGAGTATATACAATGTATACTTAATAGGTGCTTTGTTGTTCTCCCTGAAGATTATTTATCTTCTTTTAGGTCCTATTTCTAGCCTATTGTCCTGTCTTGGCTTCAGTTGTGTTTCGATTCAATTAAAAGGCCATTACAGATACTGTACTGGTCAACGTAAATATTATCAATATAGGCTAGAGAGATAACGCAACAGCAACAACGCAACAATTACGTAGCAAGATCAATTGTTGTAAAGCTTAATAGGGAGTTATTATGAGTTATTATGATATATCAAAAGCGGGGAAGGACACGATATCTGTTCAGCATCTTACATAATTCATTATCTGAAATATTTTAAATTCCCAAAATGAGGTGTATAGCTAAAACTTTACCACAATACAAATAAATGCAACTATGAATTTTAATCAGCAATTTTATACAAATTATAAGTAACAACTAATTGTTAATTGTTACAGAAAAATGTGCTGGTAATGGCGTAATGTTTATGTCAGATTGCAACAAAATTGTTTTCACCAACCAATCAAGATAAAAAGGCTACCGTGAAAAAAACCTCTTTCCGAAATGTTGCTTTTAAGAGTAAAGTCAATCTTTACAGTTCGGTTGTAGCGCTTATCGTGTTTTTATTTCTTTGAAAGGTTTCTTTTATTTGAGACGGGTCTGTGTAAGATGAAAGAAATGGAGACGGCAAAGAAAAGAGAAAAAAATTGAAAGGGAACTAGAGAAGGGGAATTGGCGTAGGCTGCTGGAGATACAGATAAGTGTTCAAGTTGGTCAGTAAAATGAGTGGAGGACTGTTTAGTGAATAAAACTCTGTTGCCTTTCACGGTAGTATAACATTTAGGTGCATTAGTGTATAAAACTTCCTCTAACTACCTAACTAACAAGTTGTAGTATTGCAATCCATAAGTTGACATACATATCTAAGACTTTTATGTATAGTAAAACCTGCAATGCAACTCCAGAACACGTAATATCCATTTTCTATATTTCCCATTGTTTTCTGATTGAAAGTAGTTTGGTTGGCTGCTTTCATTTCTTCAGGGCTTGTTCATTGTTCATCCCGGGTAGTTTCCAGCACTCAGAGCTTCTCCATGACTAGAACATAATAGAGTACCAGTAACATACATAATGCACATTTGACATAAGTAGAGTATGTGAGTTGTTTCTTGAAAGTTGATACTTTGACATTTAAATCCCCGCTGGGTGACCACAAACATTTCTACCTTTACATTGATTATTTATTGATAAGGTAGCGTGCTGCGCTGAATCCCCTATCTCTCGATTTATTTTACAGTTCTTCCTTCACGAACGACAGTCCATCCATATCCATCCACTTACATTTCCTTTACTCACATTACCACACACAATAAAATTATCTATAACTATCAAAACGGAAATGGGCACTAGAAATCTATAAGGCTGCTCGTTTGCCGATGGGGAAAAGAAAGTTCTAATGCAACTCCTTTTTGCATGTCCAATGTTCATGCCAAAAAAACGTAGCCTGGAACTGGAAATGAATGTAGATCATATCATGTCAAATCACATTGTCGTAACAAAAGGCCAACACATTGCAACTTACTGTCCCCTTTATTGTCATTACGACAAGCCAAAATATACCCTTTGTCATTGTCATTACAGATAATAATTGTGATGTTAACTTTGTTAGCGGTCGGATAACTACTATTCTCTACTACGGATGCCATACTTTTTCTTCTTATGGGAAAATGCAATATATCACTAGATAGCTATTATGTGTAGCTATAATTATACAGTCAGCTGTAAGTATGTATATATTTAGACTTTAGACAGGAATTTACTTGATACGAGACGGAATCAATGATGTATCGAGGAAATTCCGATTTCCAATAAAAAAAGAGTCCACCATAGTACCAAAATACATTCTACTAAGGGTTAACGAAATAAAACAGACATAACTATGTATATATAATAGCACAGATGACGTTAACAGAATAATCAACGTTATATGCCATTTATGACCAATTTCAGATGAGAACGACGCAATTCTCTCGCTAAATAGCAATGGGGCGATGGAGAATATGTAATGAAGAGCGAGAGCCATTATTTCTTCATGTTTGCTTTCAGTATATGACAAAAGTCAAGTGGGCTTTGTCTTTAGTGGACAAACTTGTATATCTAGGTCAATAGCGTACTTTCCTCTCATCTTCATTATTGTTTCATAACTATCTATAGGATAAAATTGAGCCAATAGTCTATGGAAATTAACAATAAGAACGGAGACTCCACTTCGATAAATTGCGCTGTTAATTTCTCAAATAGACAATTTATTGCGCTTGGCTCATGTAAGAATTAATTCTGTATTCTGTTGTTGAATTAGAGCAAGACAGCTAATATCTAGAGGCTTATTCCGCAACTCAAACAATCCTAAAAGCACAAAGCACATAATAAAACAGCTGCCCTTACTATTTATAGAATTTAATGATGGGAAAGAAATTCCACTGCATGTGAATGGATCATATAAGCAATTATTTATGGTAAACCAGCAACCTCCTTTGTATCTAATACGCGTACCATGTTCTGCTCTTTTTTAGTATAGCAATTAAATTCAGTCCTTGATGTTGTCACAACTTTATGCTATAATGCGATTAAATTGCAATTCTTTAATTGCAATGTCCAAATGTGGACATTTGGCTTATGTTGCGTCATTTCTCTAGACAAGAAATAATAGCAAGGCACCTTAATGATAATCTTATAATTGTTCTCACTAACATGCCTGGTAAATACCGTAATTAATAGCTAATGACAATGAATGTAAGTACAAAAGTACATTGTCCCTAATTTCACTTTTACAGCACAAACTAATACATAAGTGCTAATGAGTATCAGTATCACTAGCATCATCTACCAATATGCATTAATAAAATAATACATTCATTGAAGTTTACTAACGTGCCATGTGCCATAATTAAATCTCCAAATGTCCCAAGTTAAAATTTTTAACTGCTGATGTAAAATTAATAGGCAATTATTTTAAGACAATATGTCTTAAATATCATGCTAAGGCTGCAATGAAATGATAAAAATTATAGTAAATCGGTGATCTAAAGCATCAATATTCAAATTATATTATCTTATAAAGCGTTGGTAATACTTACATTATTATAAGATGCTACGTCGTGCACAAAGTAGGGTAGAAGCAAAACACTTTTCTTTCTATGCATGATATATAGGAAAGGCATTTTGAGAAGTTTTGGCTTCTAGCTAGAAACAACTGCCTCAGTTTCATCTTAGGTAAATAAAAAGTTAGTAGTTGAGTTGAGCAAGTTAATGGAAACCGCATTTTTAGGAAGGCTGTACGGGAAGAACAGTGAACAGGGTGTGTTGGATGAAAGGCGGATTTTCAACTTTCAACAGAGCTGGACTTAATATTATTATGGCACGGTAAAGTAGAAGTCTGAAGACAAGCACATGCTATATACTTCATTTCTAAAGTAAAACAAGGTTTTTCTTCGCAAGTTCTGATAGGATAACACTTTGATAGTAGGTAGTTGTCAAGTGGTGAGTGAAGAAATTCAAAATTCAAAGTGTGCACTAAAGTAAGCAAAGCTAAAGAAAGGAGGTTGGGCAAAGGAAGTAGCGAGAATCGAATTTAGGTAGCGAATAGGCCAGGCAGGAATGTAATATTAGGCGATGCTTATACTTAAAAGATGATTCAGAGGATGATTGGGTTTCTCCTGAGACAAAGTCGTGTGTCTATAAGATTACTGTTTAATATTATGAGAATGAGGTAAGTTAGAGTTACGAGACATAACTACCTGACTGCTTACTACCTAATATCAATTACGGCTACATGAAAGTCAAAGGCACACAGAACAAGAGAAACGGTGTAGTCTGAGATAATAAATGATAATAGTTACTAAAGCGAAAAATAACTTATTCTCAGATCAAAAGAGAATATGGTGAAAAACTTGATAGGAAAGCATAGTAGATACGATTTGCATTTCATTACAGTCTCTTACACTATATGTATGTAGCCTAATATTATTTTAAAGTGGATAATATTATCTGTTTTATTGCTCTAGTTGAAGTGTTTTCTACTTTCTATGGATATACATAGAATGTTTGCCTTGTCTTCGCTTGACTTGGTTTGGTCTGGCCTTGTCAACTTGGCTGTATGTAGCCTAATCTAACATGTAACTGTAACTGGCATCAATGTAAATCTAGAGAAAATATCTCTTCAGCATTAAGCGAATTGTAAAAATACACTTTTCTACTAAAATAACAAAGTTAATCCTGTCCCACAAAATGGCAATGAAGGGGAATTTATATGAGGCAACAGGCAAATGAAATGAAACAAATGGACATGCCATCAGCAATAACAAAATGTCTACTACTGTCTCAAACATGTTCATCTGTTCTTGACTGGTTGTGACAAAGATAATAATAATATGTATCTGTTTTCATTGAATGCTGAAAGTAGGTACCTATTCATATATTATAATATACATACATATAAGACATAAGCACGAGTATAATTTACTCGTATAAGGACATAATTACCGTACTTAATATTCGACATTCGAAAAGTAATGGAAAATGAAGTACAATATCTGTAATCTAATAAGGAGTTAAAAATAGCAAACTCATCATAAAGTTGAACCTCTGCAGAAATGTAATTTCCGTTACGCCATTATCTCAAGTAGAATTGAGAATTTAGAAAATGGAGCAATGAAAATGACAATGATAGCAGTAGTAAAAATGCAGTTGGTAGATGAGCTAGATGAATAAAATAGATTGAGCATACGAATGTGTGTGATGTAACTTGATGCAAGTGTAAGGGAGCCAAAGTAATTTAAATGAATAGCTTTGTTTGACTTACTTATCATCTTATCCAAAAATTTAATCAGCAAAGTAATGATTACTTGAATTTCTTGTTGCAGAAATTCCATTCCAGAGAAAATGACATCAGATCTTCGTGGGAGTTAAGTGAGATTGATCAAGACATCTGGCTTCTATTTTCTATCTTCTTGTTGGAGGAAAATTGAAATGAAAACTGCCGAAAGCTTAGTTTATGCAATATGTTTGTTGATTCGCATATGAACTGTTGACTGTCTTTGATGCACATGAAAATCTACACATACCTAAGTGAACAGTAAAGACTAAATAAATTATTAAAAACTCGCGCCTAGTTGGAAACTCATTTTCCGCAGTGAACATTGAACAAAGGAAAGTGAATGACAATTTTCAGTTGTCAGTCGTCAGTGCTTGAGAAAATTGAGATTAATTCTTGAGTGCTATTCTTTGAATAGTAAAATAAGAAAATAAAATTTTTGGCGCCCGGCAGGTAATGGTCGGTCGTCGTGATGGTGGTGGTCAATGTATGTTATATACCCAGCAGAAGATTTGATCTCCTTGTTACTAACAGGCGGTGATTATCCTCCTCCAGGATCTCCGAACACCCCACCAGCACCACCTTCTTCAGCCTCTTTTAATTTCGACGAAGAGTTACAAAGTCGACGCTCCTCTACGGTGACAGTAGTCTCACAAGGCTTGGTACCCCCGACTCCTCCACCTAGAAAGTCACATCCGTCACAATCATCTGCCACGGCTACCAACAGCAAAGACACAAAGAAAGCTCCTCCGAAACGAAGTCTCAGCTTCCTTCAGCCCCTCAAGGAGAAAGTGTCCCTTGCGTCGTCATCTAAGGTGTCACCTGCAGAAAGCAGTAGTCCAAACCTTGGGAACAATTCCAGGGCTAAAAATTCTCCGTCTAGATTCAAAAGCTTCCCTGGTTTGCCGAAAATTGCTTTCACTGAACCAGAGGAGGATACAACATTTACTAACTACCGAGAGAAAAACACCACTGGTGGGGCAACAGCTCTGAAAAAATTGACATTATTGCCACCTACACCACAAACACCTTCAACTTCGGCACATTATCCGAAAACACACTTTGGTAGCAGTACTCCATTCACTCCCATCAGCCCCGAAGGGGATCCAACAGCTGCTCCTACATTTCCTACTCCTGGGAACAGTAATAACAATCACACTCGTCGCAGTGCGTCCCCAAAACCACCAACACCTCCAACACCGGTGCCAATTAATCAGTTTAATTTCAACCACGTCAGTCCTCCAACAAGAACGATAAGCACTTCAGCCATGGCGGGTATTGGCCTTAATGGTGCCGGTGCCGCTGGAGGTATTAACGCTGCCATTGGGTTAGCAGGACATTTGCCACCAAATTTTCAGGGCCAAATCATCGAAGCCAACTCTTTCAAAGATTTAGTCCATCCATCTTTAAATGAAACACTCAAATCTCACAATGCTCTCTCATTCAAACTCATTCGCATAGGTAAGTATCGATAATTCTTTCTCTTTTGCTTTCACCGATAACAAATATTAGCTTTCTCCTTACCTGCTGCTTCTTCTAGCAAGTAAAGTTCAGCAAATAAAGACCAATAATATTTCATGGTTCTAAAATTTCCTTTAAAGCAATACGTCAAAGATTTAATAGATTAATTGAATAGATTAATTCACATCAAAGATATCACAATAACACTCGGAATTCGTACGCTCCACCACTTTTTCCATATTTTTCCTTATAATTTACCAGGAATCATTTTCTTTCACTCCAATGAGCCCTTCATCACAACAACATCGTTAATTGCGATCCTTCATTACAATCTTCATAGTTTCATACATGACGTGGTAAATAAAGTAGGTATGCAGTAGGCAATTAATTAGGATAATTAACTCATCATTTTCACTCATCATAGTCATAGTCCTCTTCATTAATTCTGCCCTGAAGTATTTCTAAGTGGGCCCATTATTCCCTATTTCATGTTGAAGAATGAAATGATAATAATAATGCATAGCCGATTTAAATAATAATATCATGAAAAAATATCAGGATATACATTTCAAATGTCATGCTTCATTTTTTTTAACTATCTCTCACTTCAGAACTATATAAATATATTCTGCTATTTTTGATTAATTCATCAAAGAATAAATTTAATGTAGATACACTTTATTCTTTCTAGCTATTGGTAAAATTTGAGACAGATTTTCGTTTTCTTCAAGGGGTGTTTATCCAGACCTTGCGTGCACGAACAAGTACATAATATTATAGCCTAGTAATTCTTTTTAGAAGAGTCTGTAGCTAGCTGATATTGCGGTCACGTCAGAACAATTGCACACAAGACTACAAAAGAACAGAGATCTATTTATTCCTCTTCAAGTCTGTTGCATATATCACTTGTCTCTATTCAAGTGCCATTGATAATAATTTGATGCTGACGAAAGCCTTTGATGTTCTAGTCTCATTTGTTTCTGAGAGCATCTTTTACATTGTTCATGCAAAGAGGGAAGGAGAGATAGAGAGAGAGAGTCAGAGAGTGGTAAAAGGAAAAGCTATCGGAGTCATTGGAGTATATTTATTCTGTTTGCTTTGATACTTGACTTATGTTGTCTAGAACTAAGGATTCTATGTAGATTTGAACAATTTAGAATAAATATATCTGACAAACTATGTAGATTATCATGGAAAATGTGTGAAAGGGTGCCCAGAGAGAAAGATAGAGAGACAGCGAGCAGAATATAACCTTCAGTTTAATTCGTATACTAGAACTATACTTTAAAAAGTGTATAGTGATTTGAAGTGTGCTTATGTATGACTGTAGTATGTAGTAGTAGTAAAACTTCCTATTGTTAGTTTAGTAATCACTACTCTAACATTACGTACACAAACTATCTTTCCTCTGCTAAAGTTATAGTTTTAACTGTTGGTTGAATGTAAATAAGCTAGGGAGTGTCTACACACTCTCTCTCTTCTCGACTCTTCAATTCAAACACTGAGGGAAAAAAATTCACTTGCCAAAATTGAAAAGCATTACTTTGGCTTCAACAACAACATAAACTTTGGGACGGTTCCACGTCCAAGTCCGTCTGAGGAGTACACAGTGACGATGATAGAAAATAACTACACGAATGCTAATGCTGTCATGTTGAACCTGTTTCAATAGTTACATATAGCTTCCAGTTGACTCTAATATCACAACATTACATTGTAACTGTCATATTAAAGGACACTCTGTGTACTTTGCCATAATATAAGTATAATCTGAATTAGCTGCTGTACATTTAAATAGAATATGCAAACATATCTGTTCAGCACTTTACCAACATTATTGCATGTCTGTGCTAACTAATTTCAATTGAAAATCAGAGCAGAATTCTACATATTGTAACTACAGATTCTATTATAGGAACTTTAAAAGTAACCTAGACCTAGAGTTCAAAGAAAAATATTGTCCTATATCCGTATAATGATGTGATAACTTCTTATCTCTATTTATTTATAATGTGCATTCATATCAAGGGCTATAGTTTGTATAAGTATACGTATACTAAAAATATATTGCTTTTATGCAGACTCACTATTTAAAATTGTAACATCTCTATACGAGCTTGTAGAATGCATTAGGTTACAATTGTGCAGTGTGTAGTGTTATGTTAATAGGTATAATGTTTTGCATAAGTTACATAAAACGTCTAGTTAGTCGGTTAGTGTGTGAATGTGACTAAAGCCCTGTTACCTCTCTCTTCTCAGCTCTCAACTTTTTTCTTGTGATTTTTATGAGAGGATGGAAGAGAAAAGCATGCCAGGCCACACGAGAAATATATTTCCCACATGGTCCTAATGTGTGACACAATGAGAATGCAATGTGAATTCACAGATACAAATAAATAGTACATAGTAAGGATTTCAGTTTTAAATTTGCTAGCTATGGAAAGTTACAGACATTAACCCGGCACCACCGTTGCCATAAAATATATACGATGGCTTAACTTTGCGTGTTACGCCTACCTACAACAGAGCTGTTCAGAAAAAATTACACCAAAACATACCAGGGCCAAAGCCAAATATATTGTAAATACTATACATTATGTAACTTAGCTAACTTAAGTGTAACTAAATAGGGTCTCTACCAAATCTCTGTATTTTTTGAATCAAAGCTACTAAGGTTTTCGTATCCAGCAGTTTAAAGTTTAAATCTGTATAATTTGTGTATACTTGTTATACTAATAGGAGTTTTGGGATAATAAGAGTATTTATAAATGTATGCCAGTAGTTGTGTATATAGCAAATGCTAAAAAACACTATGTGAATCATCATAACAAAAGGGATACATCTATAATACAGCTGATTGTGTGTTCAGTGGATTCTTTCTTGGTTTTTCTGAAACACATTTACATTTAGCTGAAGTATGAACAGTTTCTTGTGTATACACATAAAATTAGAGTATGTCTAGTGAATGTGATAGAAAGAGGGCTGAAACGCAGGAGTTGATAGTTGATAGATCGAGCTATGCATTTTATTATTATAGGAACAACCTCTGTTTTTCAAGAATGGATGTGCTCCATTAATTTCATTTTATACGAATCTAATGTTCTTAGTCTTGCTAACTTGTATGTCAGTGAGTACAAGAAGAGAAGAAGAAAACAGAAGCGACTCGACATAGGAAGGTTAATGGAGACCCTGAAATGAAAGAAAGCAACGATAGCCTTCCTAGTTCATGCCCACGTATTTCTCGATCAAAGTTTCAGTTTACGTGTCTCGTTTACAGGCGATAGAAATCCTATTGCTCGTTTGCTAGCAATTTACTAAAGCTATGAGCACCTACAGCTACGTTTTGCACCATATCCCACCATGCACTAAATGAATACGAGCCTCGGCAACGTCTATAGGACACACTAATAAAGAACAGCGAGCGCCAGTTCAATCCGTCTGTCCTGATGAGTTGAAAGCGCCCGGGTTTACAATTAGCTACTTTTTCTTATCGTTTTAACCATTAGAATTTCTATGCGTAATGCAAGAGTGTTGACGTTGACATATCTTTGAGGCTGGAATTGACTTGGCTCGTCACTCGTACTTTGACTCTGACCCTTGAAATTTTAAAATATCATTTTTAACCTTCCGGATAAAGTACAAATCTAGATTCTTTTCATACCTTTACTATTATTGCAAGAATCAGAGATTAGTTGGTCAAACAGTCAAATCACATTAAATTTTGGACTTAACAATACCTACTTATTATTGTAGAGTATGTATTTGTTTTGAAAAATGATTTATTTGATGACGGAATTTTACCCTCTGAAATAATAAATTGTTATAAAGTTATGACCATTGCATTGATACGAACAACATCTATCAACACATCTGCAATCCCAGTCCAAAAAACTGCCCATTTTAACTTGAATGCGTATAAAATGAAATTGAGTCTTCTGGAAACTTTTGCCATCGAAAAGCAAATTTAATATCCATTTGGGTTATTCTAAATAGCTGTTCATGTTTCAGTGTGAGTGCAATATTATTAAGACTAATCTTTATAGATTCTGAATGGTATGCAGAGAATGTTGTTAGCTTGGAGTAGATAAAGCTGTTTATAACTAACTGAAAACTGGACATAATACTTATTTGTACACAGACATAAATAGTTCTTAACTCAAACAGGCAAATACAAATCATGTTTGTGGATGCCGATGTACCATCTGGGAAAATGTTTGATTCCTGTCATATGTATTCCCTTAAAACAAATTGGGGAAATATGCCATTTGAGCATGACTCATTCAAACATTGAAAAGTACGTAATAATATTAATAGGAGTTACTAATGAGGCTGGAAATTGTAAGCTTTTTGCTGTTTGCATGTCATTGCTTGTACAGTAATAGCGTTTTTACCCACAGAGTCTGACGTATATTGCAATTGGAGACACATGGAAAACTATATCTACGTTATAAGTATAACTTAGTATCTGCATATGTAACCTACTACAGTAGTAATAAGTTTTAGTTAGAATTATTATCATCATTGATATGCAAGGACCTAAGAAATAAATAACAGATGAACAAAACAGCCAAGCGAGTGTCATATGGGACATGTTACGCATACAAAGTCATTGCTTTGCGCTTGTAAAATTAGGGGAACGGTGAAAGAAGTGCAAATTGGAAAGTTTCATGACACTGATAATAAGAGAAGACAAATGTAAGAATGTCTATCTATACTTTGGACGTGTATACATAATATGTATTAGTCAATTCCTTATATTACACAGAGAATTTTCCAAATACATAAATAACCCGACTGTGTATAGAAATAAAGATATGTCAAACTTTGCTTATTGGATATACAGAAGATAATATATCTATGAATATGAGTAGTACAGATATATTGGCTGCAAAGTAAATAGATTTGGCTTTTGACAACAGCGGCAGATGTACGGAATTCATGCAAATAGCATTCATATTATGGTTACCTCTATTTCCAACAAAAGTTAACTTTGCATAAAGTGTTTCCGCAAATATCTGTACAAAATAGCGAAGAGAGAGGGAGAGAGCAGTGACTTTGTGTATATTCCATATAATATTGTACATACAATGTTTTGAAATTGTGGGAGATAGGAAAAATAAATATGAGCGTGAACATGTGTGCCCTAAATAAATGACTAACTGTATTATACCTACTCATGTCTAATGTGCGTTTAACAGGAAAATGAGTTATTTCTGTGTAAAAATCCATAGATAGAAATATGTGAGATGCTACGTGTCCGTAGGCACACTGGCTTTATAGCAGACTCAAGACATAAACATAAATGTACAGTTCTGACATTTATATGACATCTAAAGTAATTGCAAATGTTTAATTTATTACATCTTCAGGTTCATTGCTTATTGAACTCTGACAATGAGATTGGACGAGGGAGAGAGAGATGGAGAACTAATTTCAGCAGCCATCTTCATATACATCCAACTCTTAAAAACTAATCCGTAAAGTAAAGTAAACAGATAGCTACTATACACAGAGAGCATTAAATATATGAGCAGAACAACAGATATTATTACGACTAGCACTAAATCAGCAACATAAAACTTGATACTCATAAAAGTGTGTCCGCATTTGTTCCCAGTACGAATGCGGAAAATAATATAAGCTTTTTTTATGTTATAGGAGTATATAGGAATCCATTACACGTATGAGAAAGCAGACTAAATACGACAGGCTAACTAAGATACATTTTAAGCTAGAACATTGAAAAACAGTGCTTCTCCAGAGAACAGAAAGTAAAAAGTGTTATGGGCGAACTTAATGGGCAATAACAGATAGTAAGGAGCGAATGCTCTATTAATATTGCATTTTCAGCTACCTCCCTTCTTACACAACAATGTACAGTTAAAGGTATAAACTAACTAAGTTATATCACAGAAACTGATAGCTTTCCTGTGTAGTGGTGATGAAAAAAATTCTGGAGAAAAGACGTCTTCTCTCTGCCAGGGATTACCTTAATCCACTATGCGGGTCACACTTCTCTAATCACAACTATACTAAAACATCTTATTTCTAAATACAGACAGACCCATTTACTACACTACTACTGCTGCACACACAATAATATATGCACTGTACTCTGTAATAAATGCACTGCATTTAACAATAATAGTCACAGGGTTGGAAAAATAATATTATATGTTATGTACCATATCCTAAAAGTACTATGTTCATAAATATTCTTCTGGTTCTTACTGGATTTATAATAAATTATGGATGCCACACCATAATATCTGTATATTAGGTAGGTTTAATCCAAAAATATGTAAGTCTGAGCTCTCAGTCCTTCCTGTCATCACTGTAGGGAATTACTGTAACTATAACATAGTAGATTCCTCAAACTAATGAATGATAGAAAACATATTGCTAGTCCTTCCTGCCNAACATAGTAGATTCCTCAAACTAATGAATGATAGAAAACATATTGCTAGTCCTTCCTGCCATAGTGTCAACTAACTTAAACATTTTGCTATACGTAAACATTACTGTATATTCTATGGGATTTGCAGTACTTTTTTGTAAAATCTAAAAAAAAAGGTTCTATACCCTAACCTGATTGTTGTATGTGACACAACATCAACAAATCATTTACCGTCTATCAAGGTATGACAATTAATAATCATTTACGATGATAGAATTGTTTGGATTTTTAATATGATATTTAATGCAAGTGTGCAACTTATTATGCTACCCAATTTTATTGCCAACTTTAACACTGTAATTTAATTTCAACTCCCTAACACTTTTAGTGTTACTGCTACATTTGGGACAGGTAAAATATCTTCGTCTTACTAGTTGATTGCTGAGAAATACATTTATGGAAAAAAAATCTATTAAGAAAAACTGAAAACTTATATTATAGTAGTAGTTCAAAAAATGAATATTAATATGTAATATTAATATTATAAGTCACAGTCACCGTATATAAACGGGTAAAATAAATTATTTCTCACAATTGTAAAAATTGCCATCCAATTCTAGTATTCCTACTCTCAAAAATATTAATAACTTACCTAGCTATGTTAAGCACAGTCTCAGATGATCAGATAAGGAAGGAGTTATTAGAACATAAATTGGAAAGAACTTTGTCTTTCTCAGCAGTAATAATACATTTAGAAAAGATGTAGGAAGATGCACGAACATGTAGTAAATAACAATTGAATTGAGTAGAATTGAATAGACAGGGGCTTCTATGAAAAAAATCTAATTTGCATGAAAAAAATTCGACGATTGTTTTGCAAAGGAGTTGTTGTTGTTGTAGGGTCCTTTAGGGGTTACTTTTAAGTGGGACACCAAGTGCAAACTCTATTGCATTGTAATATTAAATGTATATAGTCGGTAAATAAAGATAGACACGAGAGAAGTATTTCAGCTACAATACATTATAATGTTCATTTCGTGCTCTTAGTCTCCGTCTTCCAACTTCCCTTTCCCACAGCTCGTCAATATTTCAGCCCGCCCAGACTCTCTCCTCGACTTTTTTGCTCAAGTCCTTTCTTTCTCTATCTCTGACTTCTTGTACTTCTTCTAGCTCCACTTCTTTAACCTGTGCTTTCCAATTTCTCACCTTGTCTTGTTAGTCTGCTTTACTTCCTGGCAGCACTTTACTACCTACACTTCAAAATTTCCACCTTTGTATTCTTATAATATTCTAATGTAATTCAACCACTCTACGCTATATGTATGTTTGAGATAACGAAGTTTGCTATCATTACTCTACGGATCCATATACACTCAAAATATAATATACACTTTACAACAATCGCTTCATACAAGGTTTTTATAACATCAGCTAAGTAAGTATCTCGTTACCTCGCATCTTCACTGACATACTTTGTACTTACAATTGTATTTTGCCCATTATTACCTCTGACATTTTACATAACTTTTTTCCAAAAGAAACCTACGTTTTCAAAACTATTTTGCATTGTGTCCTACTTCCCCTTCAATCTTTTCGTTTCGGTTAACAGTTCAACTTTAAACCGAAAGAAAATCAGGATTTTCATAATAATCACCCATTTTCATATGCTTACCTACTTCATTTGTAAAGATTTTGTAAAGAATCTGGTTTTCTATAGACTCTTTTCTAAAGGTAAAATATTGATGTGAGCAATTATGGTATGATGACTTGGCCTTTGGAATAGTAAACTGCTGAAATGCAAGCTCTTCAAGGTATATAACATTATTATTTCAATACATCACACTAAAAGTCGTACAAATGCACACGATAAAATTTAAAATGTATCATATTTTATCATACCTGCAGGAATTTGATGTATTCTGTCTAGATAATACATGATATATTTTTGTATTCGACAAATATCATTGTTTTATTGCCATTCCTGTGCATTTTATAAAGGGGTACGCATTTAGACTGTGAAAGAGTATAGGAATATTGTCCTCCATAAAAATTGGAAATGGTAAAGGTGGAAAAGTACATATGGCTCGTCTGTCTCACAGCCACAACAAATAGGCGAATAGTATTTTTATATAGGTAGGTACTTATGTTTCTTGCAGGTTTGTATTGTCAGACTGTGCTGTAAAGTTTGCAATTCTTGCTCCAATTTTTACTGACTGAATTCTCGGGCAGAAATTCCTGAGGGAATAGGTTCAGAGAGAGAGAAAGGTTCTTCTAAGGGAGTAAAAATGCAGGACAGCAGGACAGGAGGACGTAAGTAAATGTATATGTACGTGAGTGTAGTGTGTAGATGTAGTAAGTAAGTGGCAGTATGTCTAAAGTACGATACAGGTAGGAAGACAACAAAGTGGAATAGTAAAACGACTTGATGTCCCATCACAACTTGCAAGACAAGCCAACCTCAATTCAAAGTCACAGTAAAGTAAAGTTTACAACTATAAGTGAAAGCAGAACTAGCGGATACTAGCGTCTTTACTTTTATTTCTCGAATGGAGGACACACTACCAGACTAACACCGTGATTGCCAAATGCCAATCCTGCCACCTCCACCTTCCCATTTCCTCATATGGACAAATCAAGGAAGAAACTTAGGACCTGAAATACAACTGAATTAATGCGAATTATTTATCAATTTGACTTTGACAATGACATCTGAAACTAAAATGTAATTAAGAATTGCAATTATTAGGTAAACTGAAAGCTAGTAGATTAAATTTCTGGTAGGGCCTTAAACTTTTAGAAAAAATAAGTGAAAAGTTTATCATGGTGTTTCGGATAATAAATAAATGAGTTGATTTCAGATTTGGCCACGTTTTAAGCAAAAGTTTGAATTACGAGTCAACTATTAAGTGAAGAAAATAATTTCTTGCTTCATTTCTTATTTCCAAGTTTTCTTTTATTTTCCCCAAGGTTGACTTTTGTTGTCAAAACGTACCTGTGCTGTGCCAATTACAAGAAATTAATCTAAAATATTACGTTATAAATTATGTTAAAAATATGCTAAACACTTCCTGACTATTCAGCTTCGTGGAGGTGATAATCACAATATTCATAATTCATGAATCTGACGTAAGTTTCTTAAGGACGCAATAACATATACTATAGTGGAAATACTTACGAGTCCCATTACAAGTTTCTAAGCAAGTATCTATTGTATATCTAATGGTGAAAGTAGAAAACTATGTTTGCGTATACAATTATAAATAAGAAGCCATGTTTGACTATGAGAGCAGTAGGACAAATGACAATCCAACTGTCACATTTCCTCCAACTATTAAGTAAGTATTTCCCCACGTCACAAAAAGTTCGACGGTTTATGTAAAGTTTCTGTTTTTCTATTTCGTAATAATACAGGTTTGTTGTCGTTAGATATGCATAGTAGCTTTCTTTAGACCAGAAACTGTAAATGTCAACGGTCAAGGTTAGTGAAGTAAGTTTGCTAAATATTATTTTTGAAGTTGAGTGTCCTTGCTATATACATAATAAATAGATTAAAATTGTTATTCTCGGAATAATCTTAGCTATTGCTTTGACATGCTATCAATTATTTCATGTGTTTAGCAATATTTAGCAAGTTTGGGATTTGGGATATTGGGAGTTGACATGATCAAAGATAAATTCATGGCCTTTTAGTGGATTTAATGTTGTCAAATGGAAAGTTACATGAATCTCTCATCAATTAATTGGGATTAGTCTATAGTTAATGTAATTAACCTGAAGTGGAATGAAATGAGTTGAAAGATAGCCGCTCAGTTGAGCTTGATCGATTAGAATCAGTCATGAGCTCTTTACTTTGGATTAATTTATTATTTAACAAGTTAGATGGCCAATAGAGTTCTTGGGACACTGGGGACATGCTACAGAATTACTCAAAGTTTACAGTAATCTGCCTTGGCAAGGGATAGTTACTAGTCTCCGTGAATCTATCAATCGTTAACCAGACGCACGCAAAAGAAAAGCCTTGAACTCAAGTAGATTGCACGGACGTAGTCAAGATCTAAACTGAGTGAGCTGGAAAAGACAAGACGTTCTAGAAAATTCAATTTCTTTCTTCACCTTAGACATGGTTCTTCTTATTTCCTCAGTTGAAAGTGGCCATTCAACTTCGACGTACTTTTCTATTATCATTGGCTCAATACTAAAGTAATTCTGGCTACGTTTTATCCACGCCCATTAAAGGACCACTAGATTATCTATAAGAACGTACATTTTTAAGTAGCTTCTCTATACAGAAACATCTACGCAATGAAAATTGTCCCCTATTGAAAAAGATTTCAAAGGAAATGCTGCTAATGAAATATGAACGAGTAATTAATGAGATATCCGTATTCTAGAGCACAGTTAAGTATCACTGTTCCCTGACCTTTTTCTCCTAATTTCATTTTATGTCACCCTTCGTGTCAAATCACCTTATTGGATATATGTTGACTCAAGACTTCTTTCTTAAACAAGAATCTTTGGGTGTTAGGAGCTTATACGAAACTTTTTCGTTAGTAATCTTGGAAATAGTGGGTGTATTGGTTTTAGCCTAAAGCCCCCTTGAGTGTGCCACGGATACGGCGACAGAAGTAAAAGCATTAGTTAAAGTTCTAATTCTATTAACGAAAGGTCATACTTAAGTAGAGTGTCTTTAGCCCGATATTTTCCATTCTGAATTCTGACAGAAGTAGTTTACTCGACTCTATCACGCTAAAACTTTAATTCAAAGAAACCTAAAGCGTTGAACCTCTTCAATCTATTCATGCAATTCAATTCCTCTGAAGTTCTACGATTCTTACATTACTGTAATTGGAAGGACACTTCCTTAGGTAAATCGCTGAATCCATGTAAAACTTTCAATTGGCCAGTAGTATGCGTGATTCTATATTATACCTACCTAAAAGTTTTTATAATTTCGAAAACTATTTACTTAGTTACCTACTATGCTTTATATAATTTTATATAATTCTATATAAAATTTTATATAATGATTTTTGATATATTGAATGGAAAGACATATTTAGTATTTCAAAACTTAATAGTAATATTATGTAGGTTATAATTGCAAGTATATATTATTATGAAATGTTTTGAATTTTTAGTGTTACCTACCAATTTTACTAAAAAAAATCTTCACTTACCTCCAAATCGCAATTAACAAATATCTCTGGAATCTGGATCGGACTATATAGACGTATGAAATGCAATGTCCGATGACTTTTTCATCCATTTTAGGATTCAAGTCCACTTTCTTTTCAAAATTCAGTCTACATTCACTTGTACAAGCTTGGAATCAAATAAAAACATGTGCAATGGCTATATAGATGGCTATATGTAGTGCATGGACAAAGTAGAAACAGGCTGACCTGACATCCATCCTAGACAAAATAGACAAGTTACATTAGATTCCATTACTTTAATGCATTACATTACCGTGCTTCAGTTGCATTAGCATTAGATACAAGTCGGCAAAAGCACGGTCCCTTCACATCTTTTGATGTATCGCCTATTTCCATCTGCATTAGTGTCAAACGCCAAATTCAACAGACAGTTGAGCTGCATGCAAGAATTTACAAGTTAGAAAAAAATGTCTTGCACACTAATACATTTATAGAACTTTCTCATGTGTCCTATATATTTCCCTCCCCTCCTTATCTTTTAACAGCATAATATTTACAATTTTATAGACTGCATTCAAAAACAAAGTTGCTCAGAAAAACAGCAGGTAAATGAAATTCAACGAATTATAGAGACAACTAATTAAAATAGTACCTAGCTAAATAAACTTTACCGAAGTCTGGCTACATTATACAAGATAATAATTATTGCTGAGCCTAGTTCGAAATAATTTATAGAAATTTCGAACTAGGAGCGTTTTTAGCGTCTGAGAATTTATTTGAATTTTCTGTAAAAATGAAAATGTGAAAGTCATCTAGCTATTTTAATTTCTTCAATGTTAACGATTACACGATATAGCATGCTTTTCAGCGTAAATTGATTTTCCATGTCCCTCTTATTTTTTACTGTAACAACGGGGTGGGGATAATTTTTATAGATACGTATGATAGCATTTGCGAAATAGCCACACAAATGATGGTTATACTATAGGTACGTGAATGCTAAAGCTGCAAAGACACATACACATACACAGACATACATGAAAATTGAACAGTAAACATTATTACATTTATATTATTAGAGTTACATGGAACTGGAAGGCAAGATGATAAATATATCTGTATTTATCTGAAATGAAATAAGTATGTCTGCAT
>JABASI010001911.1:0-22146 GCA_019776505.1 Tomocerus nigrus
ATATAGGTAGCTTAATTGGACAAGAAGATAATAATATAAATCGAAATTTTTAATATCCATAGCCCAGCAATAATAATAATAAGTTCAATAATTATTAGTATTTCGATAAAAGAAAGAGAAAATTAATATTATTTTAATATTATATAATGTTCAAATGTTCGAAACAAATTTTACACGCATTGAAATAAATAAAATAAATGGTTTCGATAATTTCGAATAAGTTAAAATGTAATAGTAATATTATATCCATAAAGCCTAGATTTTGAATTGAATGTAATTTTGCTTTAAACTCAAGCTCATCAGGAAATATATAGCCTGTAGCTGAATGCTTTTTTTGGTTAAAATTAGATTAGAGAATGATCCTTTTAACAGGGAATTGAGTTGTTGTCATTGCAAGACATAATATTATTTCCACCCCAAAAATGAACAAAGAGACTGAATTTATTTAGATCTGTACCGATGTTGGCAACTTGAAATATGAATTAAATATCATCATTAAAATGACCATAGTAGAACGTAATTGAAGAGGCCCAACTTTAGCTGATGCAACTTAAAAAATAGTTAGCTAGTTAGCTCGCTACAATATGTGTGTTACTGTTATTGTTGTAAAATGAAGAATTGGTACATACATTTAAATGGCTGTAAGTGTACTAAATTTTCATGGTTGCTTGCAAGCCCACCCAAGCCATTCATCCTAAATGCAACAAAGCGTGACGGTTGTTTACTTTAACTCATCTTCTCGCTCGCTACGTACGAAGATAATTCACTTGTTAGAACATAAAGCAGTAGCGTAAGAATAAGGAAGTATGGATGCGAATATGTGGATTTATAGATGGTTGTCTTTTTGTGCATTTGGCTTGATGAATGTTGTTTAGTGTGTAGATAAACAAAGCTCTTTGACCACATTTACGTTATCAGTTTTCAAGCTAGGTAGCCTTTACTACAGTCGTAAATATGACGCTTTAAAAATGAAAGAGCCAGAAATACGTTATTTTAACCATTGCCCTATTGATGTAAAGTAAATAGAAGCTTTTCTTTGAAGTTTTTTAAAGGATTTACAATAGAAGTGTGTTTGCATGAGCTTAGGTGAATCATGATGTGTTTCTAAGAGGCTGTATTATGTTATGGTTCAGGGATTTGATTTCTAGGTCAAATTCAGAACCGAAGATGTACGTGAGACAGGTAGAAGGACTTATTAACTAGTATGTAGTACTGTAGTAGTAGTAATAGTCTACATAGTTAGTAGTACCTTAAGCCGTGCTGCGTTTGTAGATTAGATAGTGTAATGAGTTATAAAACACTTTGCTCAGGTTAAGTGGGCAGGTAGGCAAAAGTCATATTCAAAGTAAGGGCAAGTATATTTATAAAATATTCGAATTAAAGGAGATAAGCTTGAATGTTGTGATGTGGCTAGTCTTGCAGTAATACAGGCCATAATAATAATCGGTGATCTTACATTGTTATTGTATTAGTTAAAGTAAAATTTCTGTGCCTGGTGGCTACTGCAAAGTAAATACAGTAAATAGAGTATCAACCTTTGGTGATTTTCTCCACATCCTGTCTGGCCTTCGTCGTAGTCGTATCTTAAGATCCTTCACAGTTTCACACACAGAGGTTGTGTCAACTGTCAGTGTCAAGTACAGTTTGAAAATTCTTTTCGTGTTAGCTTGACGTTCTAAACGCTTATTAATTCTCAACTGAGATAACTAAAAGTCTTTAGAGTGTTAGAGAGGTTTTTGGGGTTTGGCAAACAATATTCTCGTGGTAATAATTTAAAATGTTTTAATGGTTTTGCAGCTGTCTTGGATTTGGATTCTTTAACTTCAAATTTATACAGTGCATTTGTGGCGGTGATCGTTCTTCACTTGGCATTAGCCAACTTTATTTACCGTGCTTACTTCAGCACAGAAGTCATACCTGGCTTTGACAAACTGGAGAAAGAAGATTAGTTAATAAGTGAAGTTCCTCCCTTATTAGACTTTAGTACAGACCATTAAATCATGAATGAAAGACATTTAAATAGCATTTAATTTTTCGGTGAAGTTAAGTAAAGTAGGTACATAATTGTAAACGTCTGTGAAAGAAATTTTAATTTGACATTTTCGTAGCAGATAAATTAATAGTTTACCCGTAGTTTAAATATTTTGTTGTGACAATGTCTAAAGAAGATTTGTACGACATTTTGTACAACATTACAAATGGGACTGGGGTAGAGTTAGTTGCTCGTAGCCAGATGTACACTGGAGATTTCTTCCTTCTAAGACACGGATCAACTTATTCTGAGGACGATCAAGTAACTTTAGAAAATCCTGTAGAACTCCCCAGTGGAAAGAAACGCAACACTACAATTAATTTCACAGTTGGCGAAATTCAAACAGGTATAGTTGTCTAAAATCTATTTGAATGAAATTATTTTTATGCAATGCCAAAATTTGTAATGCTTTTGTATTGTATTGTAATGCAAAATGCTTTTTGGTATTTTTATAATGTTATTCACAGAATTGGATTTAATTTTGTCATTTTTGAACAGTGAGAGTAATATCCATCGGTGTTTTCAAAAAGAAAAGAGATGCAGACGATCTTGTGCCTCCAGTTGCTCAAGCTAAACCAACTCCTTGTAAAACTAATAATAGGCAACACCAGATCAACTCAAAATGTAACAAAACCAACACACTTTTAAAAAACAACATGAAATCAGGTTCGACCATTATCTATAATTTAACGAGATTTGCTAATGCTAATAGAATTTTTAAAAAATGTTCTGCTGAACTGATACAAAAAAATCTGTAAAATAATTATCAAAAATGCTAAATGGTTTTTACCGTTTGATTCGTGGTAGTTAAATCTATGTTCATTTTAAAGCATCAATTCAATGTCTAAATTTGCTTGATGTGTATTGGGATGAGTTTACTTGCTTTTAAATCAGACACAAATGTTCATGTTTTTATACCATTTAATCAGTCTTTCCTAATTACTTAGGTATATCCCCAGAATATCAAAACCAAAAGGACTGTGAGGCTGTCGAATTACAATTAAAGACGTTTGTTATAAAAGATGAAACAGAATTAAATATTTTGGTAAGTATATTAATTTTAATGTTAGCTCAAGGAACATAATGAACTGGGCAATTTTTTATAATTTTACAAATCAAATATTTAAAAGAAATCATTTCTTAAAAATTGTTGCCTTCTTTAAATAGATGAAATTAATGAAGGAAGTCGATATCGTCGGTATAACTCTAGAAGGGCACGATGTGGGCCGCTTTGGAAGAGTGCCGTGGGTTGTGATGACTGCTCGGAAAACATTATTACCCTTTAATATCGAAAAGCTGACTGAAACGGTACCGGACATTTGGCGAATTCTTGAGAAAAACATATTCAGCAATGAAAAACTGATCAAGATAATGCACGACTCTCGTTTGGCTGCTGACTACCTCTTTCATAGACACCAGATTCAACTAGTTAATTTGTTTGATACTCAGGTCGGTCTCTTTTCTTACACTGACGCTAACGTTTTAGAGATTCTATTTTATTGCAGTAACCAACTACATCAGGCTTTAGTAATAAAAACGGATAATGAAATCGCTCAACGATGATGTCATAAAAATAAAACCTGTTGCAGGCTACTTAACAAGAGTGTGCTCTGCTCAGCCAAACCACAAGTTGCTTATTCACTTTTAGATGATTTTACAGATTTTCCTATCTGAAATGTGTTTGCTGTCTGTAATCTATCTGCTTCATTATATTCTCAATAAATCATTAAAAGCTTTCAAATTAAAAAATATATAAGAATCTTATCGTATCAACTTGCAATTTTGAATCATTTGGCATGAGTTGATGCGTAATAGAATAGGTGAACATTAGTATTCCCGGAAAATAATTATATTTTATATTTATAGTTTTCATTTCAGTTATTGTTGTTACGTCAAAATTTTTGGTAATGTTAGGTGGCAGACATTTATATCAAGCACCAATGCGTTGGAATCACCCCTGACAAATACGATCCATTGTCAGATTGTCTGCAGCTATACAATCGACGCATACCATCTGAAGAAATTGACTTTTTAAGACTGTATGAAAGATACAGTGTTTCGAACAGTTCAAAGTGGTTGGAGAAGCCACTCCCCCCTCCAGAATGTCTTAAAGCGGCAGCAATAAAAGTGAAACATTTGATTCCGTTACGAGAAAATATGCTTTCAAGAATGATGGAACCTTATTCTAAACTAGTGGAAACCCATGTGGACACAGTGAAAAGTCGACCAAACGAAACAAGTTATGTTGAGGTATAGTGTTTTGTGTCATTATTTTTTTTTTAAATCAGTGTACTGAAAATCCCCCGAACAAAACACTGTAAGTCGTTGTGTCTTTTTGAAATTACAGGTTACCCTCGACGTTTCTAAAGATGTTTTAGCTGCATTGGAGTAATATTTTCAAGGAACCTCAAAATTCCAACCTAATATGGTTCGAAAAGCTATCATCGCTACAAATATCTCGACAATCTCGAGTTTTATTGTTATATCTTAATCGTACTGTTTTTTTGAGTTGCTGCAATATTGGTTTTTTAAGATGTCTTTAATAATGCATTATTTTATAAATATGTTGCTTAAAAGTGTCCTGTATGGTGTATAGTGGATGAGAAAGCTTATTTATGATACTGGGATATCAATGTTGACCTTGTTTATCTCCCACCTTTAGTGTTGATTCTGCTAAGAAAATATTATACATACTTATTTTATGCTTATTATGTGTGAAACATCGTGTAAACATGAGACTGTGTCTTCTTTAAATCTTTACTTAATTATATCGATACTCGATACATTTTCTGTGTGCATCTTCTGTCAAATTAAAGAATTAAAATTTGTAAATTAGATGTTTGTAAATGGAGTATTATTACAAAATCACTTTATCCATACTAAATTAGCCGTAAATAAATACAAACGAATGTATGGGAATATGACGTTATTTTATTGGTAAAACAAAGGTTAAATTGGACACATCTTAATTTATTATACAGCAAACAGCAAGTATAGTTTTAAATGATAACATTTTAGTCATTGAAATAGAGAACACAACCATTTATAGTTTTTTATGTTATTCTGCATACATTAATAATTATCCGGCTTGCTTCCACAAACAGCGTACCTAATCTACCAATGGACGTACATAATAAATAAGTCTTTCTTTACTATTTACTACCTGTACTAACAGCAGTTATTATCGATATCAGTAGTATTATAGTGACCTTTGGAGCATACTGATAATTCTGATTTGAAACACATAGCATTTATTATATATATCTCCACAATAGAACCGAGTCAATTAAAATCTAAGACATATAAGGACGATAAACAAAAAGGATTATTCTGGGGTCTTGTTTTTTCTTTTTATTATTGTTTTCCGCACAAAGTACTTTCCACTTTCACCTTGAATACGTTCCTCTTTGATGATTTCCCCAGTGGTGGTCGCACGGTCGTAAAGCTCACTACCTCTTTTAACTATGGCGCTGGCAATAACCTTGACATTTTCAAAACATGTATTGGTGATTTCATTACAACCTTAAGCTTATTTCCCAGATCTGTATACCTTTCGTTTAGGCAATAAAGGTGACGGCGTACTTTTTATTTCTCTATAATCCGCATCCGATGAGTGACTGAACCTTGCATTCGATTCATTTCTCCTAGAAGATGAAGACGACGGTGGGGATTGCTGTCTTCCAACTCCTCCTAAACGATACCTTATGCTGCTGCTACTTTTGCTATTATCTACAAAAATCACAAATCATAATATAATTAATTTAGTTCCATTCCATAATGAGCAAGTTTTAATTACACAATAAATTTTTTTATAGAATGGATAATAATGAAAAATTGACCCATTGAGACTTACCAGACACAGGCTTAACTTCAGACCTGACAATCATACGTGGTGCAGGACGACTGGGCTGAGACGGTTGAGATTTAGTTGGCGAATAAATACGCGACTGAATAGTGGTAAGCGTTTTCTCTCTGTAAACTGAGAAAAAAATTAGGATACTTATAGTGGCAGCTATAAAGTACATAATTAGTGACTAACATTTATATTAACACATAGGTACTTATTATTTTCACATTTGGAAGAGATTTAAGTTAGAACTTTAGAATTATGTGACAAGTCACAGTATATTTTGCTCTGATATTGGGGTGCCAACGCTCATTGTAACTTCAACAAATACAATAATTCATTATAGAATTAGGTATAGATACCTGCAGGATCTGGCTTCGGTCTGTTTGAAGTAAAAGAAGAGGGAGGATCAATTTGACGACGAACTTGAAATTTAGTCTGCATGAAATCGTCATCGTTGATTTTGGCCAAGGTTGATGAAGAAGAGGAAACTCCTGAGGACGATCCTTGGCGTCCACCGAGTCTGTCAAAAATAGACGTCTGTTCCACAGACAATAACATTTTAATGACCATGAAAATAGAGGAAAGATTATTATATACAGCTTTATACTTATTATGATAGAGTGAAATATGCAAAGCATTTCGAAAATTTTAAGTCATCCATCAAAAACTTACGTTTTTAGTTACTCTTAAACTCGATTCAGACTCTTGTGCAAAATCTGCGCGTGATTGAGTGCTACTTTTACTGCTGCTACTACTACTGCTGCTGGAGGAAAGTTTCTCTCCTCCTAATCTGGCAAAGACATTGGTTTTCTTCTCAGTAGATGAAGAAGGAGTTGGCCCCACTAAAAACATTCAGAAATTCAGAATTTAATATTATTCGTATTAGCAATAAAAAAACTTAAAATAATAATGTGAGCTGGATTGAGTTGAATTAAAAACTAACATCTGTTTTGCAAAAGCTTTTGTGTGCGGGGAGTATTGCCTTCGGGCATTTTAATTTTGTATGAACCCTCGTGTTCCGGCAACACTCGTACTTTCTTTTGCAACGGAACTTCTTCACGCAGTACCTCCCCATCAGAATCACCTGTACCACGTTTCTTTAAGATTATAATTTTCTTTGTAACTGTATTTGTTACAGGTGAACTTTTAGGAAGAGGAAGTGAGTCTGTGTCTGACATTTCGTCCAAAGAAGCAGACGGAGAGCGCCGTGAAGAGTTGGCTGACGTAGTTTCTAATAAAGAGAAACACAATTACGATTACTGTCTCCTCCATTCAAAAATGAGAGAAAGTTAGACAGAAACTAAAACCCAATGTTGTTTTTACTTTTTTGAATAATGGGAGTCTTCCTAGGAACAGTGCTTGATGTTGAATTCACTTGAATATTATAATTGGTTTTATTAGAACCAGAAATACTCGGGGGCGCCGAAGGTTTCTCGGCATCAGTCCTTTTCTGTGACGAAAGAGTAGATTTAGCTACAGTCTTTGTGTCACTACTTGAACTAGATGGTTTCACAGCTTCAAAATCTTGTTCTTTATTCTACCAGATACAAAAAATTCATTAAATTGCTAACATTCCCTTAAGGTTCACTAACTAATACGTATGTAGCCTTTTCCAGTAAGAGAACTCACCGCTTCATGAACTATCCTTGCATGTTTAAGTATAGCGATGATATCCCCCATTGCAGTTATGCCCATGTCACGAAGACACTCCTTGTTTAAATCCATCAGCATATCCATTTTTATTCTATTTTCGTCAAAAACAACTGCATATTTTGTGTCGAAGCCTGTTGGGATTCCCGCACTTCGAAAAAACCGAAGCCACATAGCTGTAATTTTACATAGAATTTACTATAAGGTGATTTTTTGTTACAGACAATGATGTATATGAAGATAGGATATAAAATCTGAATAAATGACAAAAATGATTAAAATGAGAATAAAGTTACTTACATTTGCCTTTTTCAGTCATTTTTAGATGTATAACTAAAGCTATGTAAAGTTGAAAGTAGATCTATACAGCTGACAGCTTTTGGCTTTACTCAGATTTGGTAATATTGAATGTTCAGGACCGAAGAAATGTTGAATGTACGTATTTAAAACCACAAGTGGTTACTAATAAAAAATAACGCTGATGAGGAGATGAGATCCAGATTTCAACGACGCTGCGACGACATCCGATGATTTGACTTTAAAGAAAGTTCACAGTTGTGCTGTATAACTTCATTGGACATTGGAGAACTCCTAAACGAAAAAATTGTTACGGAAAGGATAAATATTGTACTTACATAAAATTATATTTATTATATAAGAATTTAGGGCAACATTTTCAATATTTTAAAGAAACACAATCGCAACAGTATATTTCATAGACTTACAACTTACGATTTATGTGTTCAGCAGACTTGACACGTTGATAAAAAATACGCAAATAAATGCATGCGATGCACTTCCTAGAAGCTTCCAAGCAAAGTTCCAACTCAATAAAATAATAGAAGATTGATGAGATACTTTCACTAAAAAATCTTCTGCTGGTTGTTTTATCCGGTGATCGGCTCGGCAATGTTATTCAATGTTGATAAAGCCTATTGCCATATTTAAAGGAAGGGTATTTGAAAAAGGGCGCGTCGGTTTTCTATGCACAGATAAAGGCGGTGTTCTTTCTACAGCATCTTGGTTTTTAAACAGACTATTGTATTTTCTCAATCTTCCTTCTGAGGATTCTTTGGCAGCTTTTACTAGTAATTGGCGAAAGGTATCAATACAAAGTTGGAGGTTGGTCCAATAGTCCAATCCGGCCGAAGAATTCGCACATTGCAATTTTTATACAGAACTGCACGTAAGATTTTTTGCACATTACCCAGCGAATGTGATGGTGCTCTCTGAGTGAATACTACTACAAAACAACACAAGTGTATAATTTCTATTAAATGGTAAGTGAACAATAACAATTCTGTGCTTTCTTCTGTGCAGAATTTTAAGCAATTTTTTGTGACAATGCATAATGAAATCTAATAGTAATAACATTCTCATGTGTCATTGTTTCAAACTTTTATTCTTGTGTGTATATCATAGCTTCGAATTTTAGTATTAACAATACTAACTTGCAGTGACTGTTTGTATATTTCTAGAGCTCACATCGAATAATCGTGTGAATAATTTTTTGCTCTCGGGAGGACGACAGTGTTCACTTTCCGCACGATAGTCAGTGTGAATCGAGCGAGCGGCCGGGCCACTTTGTTGTTCTTCCTTCCTTTCCATATCACATCATCGCAAGATTCGGATATTCTAGGTTTACTAAGTTTACTAACTTACATACGTTACGTTACATTTAGTTATGTATACTTAAGCTGCTCTGTGCTTATACTTGATTTCATTTTTTCTGTTCTGTATTTTGTAGTTAGATCTATACGTGCAGATTCTACGTTTTAGTTGTGCTGTGACTCTGTGGAGTGCCTTGTGCATTTGTGTGACTGTCTTGTCTGCTGTGCTGTTGTGTTGGCTGCCTCCTGCTTCAGATTTTATTTCATTAGATTTTATTTTATTTCAGTTCGGTAATTTATATTTTTATATATCAAAATGATAAAATCATTCATATCATTTTTCTCTTTATTTTTAATGATATACATCTCAGAATGTTAATCTGAAATACATTTTTGCCTGACATTCTTATTTTTCATATTTGGTTGGATAGCATTTTTGTTGAAGCACCTATATAATTAAATGTGATGGACTGAAAGAGAAATGCCGATTTTTTATGCCAAACCACTTTATAATTTTTGTACTATATGAAACTGAAATAGGGCAGGATTAATTTCGAAGCCGGCATCAGGATTCTATTTCGAAAGGAAGGATACATCTGGAATTGAGTGACAAGACAGTGATCATGATGGCTGTAAATGAATACGGTGACCCGGATGGTTATATGGAGCAAGAGGAAGAATGGGAAAGAGAGGGTCTTCTTGACCCTGCATGGGAAAAACAGCAGAAGAAGGTAATGAAATGCATTTTTAAGTCAATTAATTCATATTTTAGAAGATATGTATTCGTCAGGTTCTTCCAATTCAAGATTCATAGCATATGCACATCAGGTGCAAGATAGTTTATCCTTTACATATAGCATTTTTCTTTTAATATAAGGTAAATCTACCGTAGTTTATTTTAATGGAACTTCATGTTAGTATATGTGAATAGTGAATATAGCATGTGATCTTCACAGAAACTATTTTCGCTTACGTTGTTCATTTCCAGTGTGCATTAAAAATATAATTAGTATTCATTTCTTAACAAAATCACTATTGACCCCATACTTTTATATTTTATTCTTCTTGCCCAGCCAGGTACACACTGCCACGACGTAAATAAGCGGTGGAGAAAATATAGAAATCCTAGAACATGTTTCTCTTAATATTTTTAATGTATTAGTGTTTCATTCATCATTATGACTAAGTTTTTAAATTCCCAGTTTTATATGTAGATAGCAGAGATAGATATTGGATGAAATATTATTTTTAGGGTCTAAAAATCTTGAATTTTTTATTTCACTTTTTTACATAAAAGACATGAATGGGTGTTATTTGGTAACGAATATTAAAATTATTATGTCGTATTGAACAATCAATCTGAATATACTTCAGTCTGCTCCTATTGTTTATTCTTATATAAGTTATATATCTATATTATATACTTTTGGTGAAGAAAATAGAAGAGAAATATCTTCAACTTTCTATATTGTATATTCATGTAACATTGTGCAGGATTGTGTAATAAGAACTTGAGAAATCATGTATTTATATTGGCATTGGCACCTTCTCCTAACTGGTCTGCTATCTCATCTCCCACTGTTACTTTTCTATAACAAGTTTCACGTAGTATCATTTATTGGCGTGGACATTTATATTATAAATTGCTTCACTATTATCACTATCCGATAATGCAAAAAAAGGGCTAACTTTACTTAGTGTGTATTATACATAATACATATATAATATTATTATACTAGTTAGTACTTAGTACTACATGCACTATTGATGAATGCTCTAATATTAAGATTACGCGATAAAAATGCCTATACATATCACCCACCGTACTATAACAATTAACAATACATATGTACGTAAATAGAAGATGAAAGATTTCTGCTCACGCTTCGTTTCACTAAAACTAAAACGAAGATGAAAAGAAGATATATTATAGAGATTCAAGCAAGAAGTCTTACGTTACGTACATCTATATATTCATATGAATGGTATTCATTCTCATTACCTATTGTTAGCAAGTGGAAGTGGAATGTTGGTGTGGATAGGAGTTTTAGATGCTCGAGGTACTGTTCACCGGCCACTTAGGAGTGCAGCCGAGCAGAAAATCAAATATTGCAGATTACGCTTTAATGAGTTTGTTGGTGTTCTGAATTTTGCTTAGCTGGAAACACTAGAAAAGTACAATGTGCATAATATATGAGGCTATATATAAAGACCAGTCTTGTTTTATTGCATGTACTACTTTTGCACTTGGTTAATTTATAAAAAATTACATGAGTGGATAGCTCTTTAAAAGTCCTCAACTTCAACATCTCTCAAGTTTCATCCAATTTTTATTTCTAAATATTTCAGGTGTGTGTAAGATAAAGTGCAGTTTACTATTTTACGTGCATATTTTATAGAATAATTAACTTCCTTGCATGCTTATTCATGCACGCAAGTACTACACATAAGCAAAATGGAATTCAAAAATAAAGAATAATATTAAAATAAAACAACGAGTAATATACGGAGACCTATAATAAAGTCTCGTTGAGTTAATGTTCGTCTATTCCATATTATGGGAAAATTAACTTTACAAAGACACTTTGAATGTAAGTAAAGTGTAAAACACACAACAAGTTTTAATAAGTTTCTTGGATGCTTTTGAAAGCACCTGTACAACTACGTTATGACTTAATTATTAATATATCCATTTTCTACATCAGCGTCAGCGCTATAATGCCAAGTACCCAAATAATTACACCATTACATGTACCCATGTACCTATAGATGGGTACACAGAAAGTTATAGCATATTTTATATTATAATTTTTATAGCCATGCCTTATTTATTAGCTTTCTTATATCTGTTAGTACAGAAGTTACACCACCCTGTAAGTGTACATTCGTTTATTTTAAATTTTTCGTCCATTTTTGGATCTGTGTGAAGAGGCTTGAAATTGAAACTATGTAGAATAAAACGTACATATATTATGAGTATAATATGAATATGAGTGTTTGGGATATGGAATACAGTACGGTACGGAGTATGAGTAAAACAGTTTTAAGAATGGATGGGGAAAATAAGAAATAACCGAAGAGTATCATCGTGCGTGCAGTGTTAGTTTTAAATGTAGTTTTACAACCCAATACTGTTATGTGTTATACCTTATACCCAATTTTGTCTAGCTGTTTTGTTTCAGAGCATTATTATTATAGCAGTAGTTGGTACTTATAGATCATCCACATCTACTTAAGATTTTAGATAACTAATCGCATTCTCAAAGTTGGTGTATGAAGACACAAGTGAAATATTCATTAGAACTTTAATTTGAAAGCAGCCTATTTAAGAAAATTTAGGAGCTGTATCTATTTATGGTTGCAATTAAAGCTGTTAAGATTAAGTGAGACGAGTATGGGCCGGTTATTTACATTGAAATCATAGCATAGAGATCCTTCCAGTGAAATTGTGTTTAATATTCAGCAAGACCTGAATGAAGCAATAATCGTTACCTAGCTAGTAGCTATCTACAAAATGGGTGTAATTATCTTACCTACTTACCTTGAAGTAGTGTAAACAGTTTTGTCATAAAAATTCATGTTAACATGTAGCGAAACGTATATGTTAGATATGTTTCCTTATCGCTATCATTGCTAACTGCTATTTACACATTATTCATGCTTGCTAATAAGTATAGGTAGTTAGGTAGTCACAAAAACTGCTATTCTGAATGATATAATACATTTTTTATTATTACCCTCGTAAGTTTCATAGTTTCATTTGCTAAGTGCTTAGGCTTGAGTATGAATGAAAAGAGCAAATCCACATGGATAAAGGAACAATGTGTGAAAAATGATTATTTGAGTAAATATAGTGCAATCTGCTCATTTTTATCTTATCACCATCAGCAAATAAAAAGAGTAATCTTTTTCCAAGTAATAAGACAAGGGCATAGGTCAAACCCAACACTACTAGGTCAGAAATATAAAATTGTGTGAGTCAGGTTTGCAAATCTGTCTAACAAGTTTATATGTGTAAGTACATGAAAATAAATTGGGGAATGAAATAGATACATAGAGCACACACCTTGAAATTAGTATGTGTATTAGGGACAATGAAAAATTGATGAGACGAAGAGGAGTATTGTGTGTAGCATGTATAACCTCTTACTCTTGTGTATAATGAAATGTATGATTTCCTTCTTGTAAAATGTTGTAGGAAATATAGGTAATAGAGTAAAGATGGATATAGCATAGGTGTAGGTACTAATAATAAAGCTACATAGAAGTTCGTAAGTAGCTGAGTAAATTTTCATTTAAAGTGTCTATAGGAGTGGCTAGTGCAAGGAAGAGAATGAGGAAGTGGGCGACCTACTAGATATAGAACTGTGTGACTCCGTGTTTTGACTCCGTTTGTTATGTACCTTTATTAGAGTAAAGGCGTCTCTCTCTCTGATGCAAAGCTTTTAGCTAAAGTTTAGTTAGAGTTAAAGCTAGTTTAGATTTTGCAAAAGTAAGGAGACAGTGCTCTTCTGGTATCCTTCTCTTGTTGTATACTTCTTACTTGTAGTTAGTTCGTAGTGATGTGTGGAAAGCTAGATATTAAGAGATTGGCTTGCTCTCTTTTCGAACGCCTATTTTTGGGATGTCAAGCCTGGAAATGCAGTACAGTTGAGTTCAAATGGGAGAGTGTATATGTGAATGTGGTTCTACTTGTGTCTGATGTTGGAATCCTCTAAACGTTTGCTTGCTTTAGTTTAGTTTAGAAGGAAAGGAGCATGATGATGATCATACATAACATAACATCAGTTTTTCACGTTACAGATGCCGTAATATTATTAGGTATTATCCTATAGGTAATCTCATTCTCATTTTTGAGTTTGGTTGGATATATTTATATAGAAAATGGAAGGACGGAGATACTTACTATATAGAACATGAACCTGATGATATAGCTATGCACATGTTATATTATTTACATTGAAGAGATGAGGTAAATATGTGTAGAGATGTATGGGAAAGTGTAGGATCGTATATATTATGATGTCTGGCAGTCTGGTGTGGTAGGTAGGTAGGTTGTTTTACTTATGTAATGACTCGGAATACTACTCCTTCAACTTAACTTCTCTCTTGGGCTGTTCAAGTTTTAAAGTCTCTTGTTCCTTCGTACGTTCGTTCGTTCGTTGGCGTTGAGCAAACAGTTGTGTTGAGACTTTGGGTTTTAGTTGAGACGAGACTGGAACGGGACACGGGACAGAATGGCATAACATGCATTATTGGTTGATTTCCTATGGGCAAAGAAGACACGGGACTACTCTATCTATCTCCTATCTATCTATCTCTCCTACATTCTATAAAGATAACTCAAATTGAGTAACACAGTTTTAGGTAGAGACGTAGAGACAGGGAAGTATAGCAACTTTCTTTACAAATCCCTTCCATCAGCTTTCTTCGGGGAAGCCGGGTTCCAGAATGGAGAGGAGTAGTAGTGAGTCGCTCGCTTCATGTGAGTCAATTCGAGTTGTAAACCTAGCCTCGTTGCATCCCTGTACTGCCTGTGTATAGCGTATGGATAGAGTTACCGGGCCCCATGTCCTAAAATGGCATCACGGCCATCTGCCTCTCTCTATCTCTCTCTCGCTGATGCAGTTCAGTCGGGTGGTTTCCCTGTCGGTTTCATACTCGCACTCTCTTCTATTCTATTTTGTTAGGTTCATTTTCTCAATTCTCACATTGCTCTATTATCTGCACTTATTTTCTGCCCTCTCACCAATTCATGAGATTCATTTCACTTACTAAATATATTTCGCTATAGGTGGTACGATGATGCCATTGATGCCATTGTACCTATTATTTTTGGGGATATTATAATATAGAGCTACATTAGAAATAGGTACACACTTGGTAGCTCTCTCTCTCTCTCCTACTACTACTGGTTATACTACAGATGCAGAAAATGCAAATTGTCCTGCTGTTACTACATGAATATTTTATCTTTGTGTATGGATCACTATGTGATGCATAATTAATCAATAGCGGCAACTTTTACAAACCATTGCATTTTACTCGTCGTACACTACAACTTTGTCCAATACTAAATGGAAATGAATGACGATGAGATGAATCTAATGCACCTTACATGGAACTGCTTTCTTTGTTTTAATTGTGCTATTGTGCAAGGATGCAATGCAAGAGAGAGTGCGTAAGCTGTAATCTAATCTTATCATTCGGATTCTGTCTGGCCAGTAAAAGGATGTATCAAAAACCCATTATCGGTTACTTACAGGAAGTCGTTTCTAAATCAATGGACACCTGTTTATATCGTTTTGGAGGATTAATCCCTGCATTAATATGTAGAGCCAGGTATCACTGACGTTTTACGTCACCAAAGTGCTATTAATGCTGAAACGTAATCAACAATAATAAACGTAATGGAATGCAAGATAAGAGTTGACGAATTTATTTTACACTATTGAGGTTAGCTGCAAATATTATGTATGTATGGTAAATGGTAAGCCATACGCACGTGGTGATTTACATATTCGGAATTTCACAATTTGCAGTGTATAAAATACGATGGCCAAAAAAATCAGTAATTACTGTATGTGTGAGTTGCAAAATTAGAAAGAGAATCGTAGGGTTATTGATGAATCATCAAAAGATATGTTCAATGTTGGAATGGAAATAAATTGTATGCTGACACCAGATAAGGAAAATACAAATATCGATACTGATGATGAGGTGACGAAAGCGCTAATTATACTTATGCGTATAGAATATGATGAGATCTGTAATAATAAAGCAGGGGTATTTACGTTACTGTTACTAAAATCAGTAAATACGAAGAATTAGATCATTTTACGAAAGTGTAACTCAAAAATATTGGTTCATATTACTATGTTGAATACGTGTATGTATGTACAATTCAGAAATATTTTAGTTTAGTGTAGTTTAGTGTGTAGAGTCCTAGATTAGTTGGTAGTTAGTGTCAAGTAAAACTGTGTAGCCTGCAGTGTAGATGCTTATGCTTAGTTGCATGAATGAAGGGCAATTTAAAATACGATTTTGTGACATGGCAATATCAGTCATGATAAGTCGTAGTTGATACTCATTATATTTTACTAATGCAACCATTCTAATGATTTATTGCCATCGTAGGTAGTAATGGTTCGCTTAATTTACATTCTTACATCTGCTGAATGCTGAATAAAGATGTTTGAACGAAGAATTGAGTTCTAATCAAACTGGGTAATTAGGTATTATACCCTTACTAGTACTACTATACCTGTCCTATATAGCTAAGCTAGTTGCATTTACTTCACTCTCTCAACTTGGATGCATATTTTATTATCCAAGTAAGTATAAAAGCGTTTTATAACGAGAATGACAAGCCTACACTACTTTTAAGTCGTTTTCTGTTGGTGTTGGTGGAATTGGTTGGTGATGTTATGTACCTATTTAACATAGCTTGCACGTGCTTTTCTTGTTGATAATAATATTTACCCACAGAATACCTTTGTACACTCTCTGCCCAATCTTCAACAAGCTTAACCGTAACCCAACTAGACCAATGCATTTTGTACGTGCATACAATGTACGAATGTACCAAGAGTGCATTAATTATCATGATCATGGCCCATATGAATTTCCTATGAAAAGAAAACCACTTTAATTTAAGTACATGGTACATGTCTAATTAGTACTTTGGAAAGCAATTTTAGATGGGTAAGACTAAGACTAGAGATTTGCGATTTCTTTTCTAAGTATAAATTACCTACACTAAGGGTAGTAAGTAGCTCTAATTCTCCAAAATATGCCATTAAAAAGGAAAACGCATGTAAAAGAAATGCAATCTTTGAATTCTGCCGTACATATACAATAGCTAACATGCTATATAGCTATGTGTTGTGTTTTAGATACGTAAGTAATTAACACTGCCTTGTCTTTTTGGGTTCAATGTCAAGATTTTTCGAGCTGAACTCTTTGCCTTGACTCGGAATTGTTGGGTGCATAATAATACCATAGGCGTACACCTGAGATTGAGATATAGAGATTAGCAAACGCGTTACGTTGCTTTGTATTTGAAGCACATTTTCAAAGTGTAGTGATAAACATAGTATATTATATGGAGCTTACTTAGTGTTTGAATTAGAATTAGTATTATTTAAATGTTGCATAATTAGTAAATTCACGCTGCCCTTGACAGACAAGCAATGGCGTTTGTGGCTTTGTGAGTGTGACATCAAATAATTAGAAATCAGCGGGATAGTGAAAGCAGGTTGGAATTAGAATTGTAATTATTCTCGTTAAGTAAATACGAATAATAATTAGAACTCAGGATTTGTCTTTCTTGGAATACCAATAGAACTGGAACTAATTATGTATGGAGTAGACCATAAAATGAAGACATTAAAAATTTGTCACAGTCTCCATCATCTGCTGATGGCTATGACCGTACAGCTTCGTACAGGTACACAGTTAAGGGAATTCTTAGCTTTTGTGTATGTATTTGTTAAATTCTGGCATTTAAGATTATATTTCTTGTTTCTCAGTCAAGTTTTTACAGATTGCAAAAGGGACAGTGAAGTGAAACTGATAGTTATTATGTCGTACTACAAATATTAAATATTATATTAAAGGCAATAAATACTATTATGTAATGTGTCGGAATATTAATAGTGTGTGTAGTCTGTCTGTAGTATAAATTCAAAGTTAGCTAAGTACTATACCATAACGACTCCATACCTATACCATTGCATCATCATTGCATTATTTTACTATGTTGGATTTAGAATCAGTAATTGAGATTTAAAGAAGTCAACTTTATAGGATTAAATTAAAAATACTCAAAAAACTTGAGTAGGGGCAGTAGGGCAAAATAGTATATGCGTAATGTACATAGAGAATGCAGACTATGGCTCAGAAATAATACACCGACCAGATTAAATAGAAGAGTGATTTAGCCCAGATAGTTGTTTTCAGTGTTTCTTTATAATTTATTCGTTTTGTCTGAAACTAAAATTATAGGAAGACTGCTGGCGACTAGGTCATAGCAAAAGCAACTTTACATACCTAGCTACCTTTTCATTTATAATGGTAATAAAACTGAAATATTTCATGGTTGTAACGTAACCTCTTGTTTAGCCGTCTGCTCTGCATGTTTTTTAGAGAAAGAGAGCACATTTGATATTTACAGAAAAAGTCATTTATCATAAAAGTGTATAACAAAGAATGGTAATATATGGTAAACGCAATATAAAGCAATAAAACCTTAAAAATGACAATGAATTCGCAGAGCAATGTGCAGTGTTCGCAGTTTAGAATATTAATATTACTCTGTGGTTGGTTATTGTATGCATGAAAATAATATGATTAGCATTGTGCTCGGAATTATTATAAGCTTCGTACATGAAAATGGGATGTGAGATGTGACTAGGGTCTTAGTTAAAGTATGTCAGTTCAGTTGTATTGTGACTTTGAGGATACGTAGGTAGTTTGCTTTTTGCTGTTGTGGCTATCCGATGAGTGAGAATGGGCGATGAAATGAAATTCGAGCACCGAGAACAGTAGTAATCTCCAATTTCATTTTAGGCATGCAACACAATATCACGAACTGGCTTTTATTTCAGTTCTTAGCTTCACGGCTTAGAACGGACGTAGAGGACTAACAATACCGACAATACGTTCTTAGCAGCTATGACATGAGGACATGACAACTAGAGCAATGGACGCTCGTGGTCGTGACTGAAACTTTAGACATGAATGGCGAAGGAGTCTTGATACTTTGACACTTGATTGTTAGCAAACGCTAGCAGTCTGTCCTTTTCCTTGTTTTAAGAAGATACCTATGTGGAAGATCTGACTTCTGCATTTTTTTCCATTAGTAAGTAGATGCCTATATCCCAATTAATTAACTGTAAGTTGCTTTGAAAGGTGTGACACGGAAACCATTGCAAGGCAGTGTCCTGACTGTCTGTAGATATCCAACAATTACTGCAGAATTGTAGTAGAGAAATATTATTTCCTTACACCTTTGTATATTAATGGTGTCAAGAGGGTCTATCTGCTACAATATTTTTCGTATTATTTCTGGTAATTTTGTTAATTTTTCATTATGGATAGTTATTTATTAGTCTTGTCACTTGATTTGATTATGATTGCATAGTTGTATATCAGCTGTATTATTGTGATTGATTTGATACATTTCATAGGATTAGTATAGTGTATTCCATTACATTTTACAAATTAGTATCAGCCCATGGTATCAGCATACCTAATCTAGTCTAGTAGCTATTCAATGACAAGAAATGTGCTCTCATTTCTCTTTGAATTATTGTAGAAAAATACAATGTAGGTTGTATTTTGTTTTAAGGAAAGTGTAGGTAATAGGTAATGTTGTTTAACTAATTCAAAGTTCAGGAACAACCTGATAGGTTGTGTAGGATTTTAATTTTTGTTGTGAAATAAATTCTTCACATGGACTATGGAGCCAACTATTTACATTTATTTTATCAAGAGTCTTGCTCTTAACGCATGCTGCCCGTTCAGTAGCACAATTTTCGTAGATAAATACTTAAGCCAACGTAGCACCATAAAAACTACACACCCCATACCATTCGCAAAATTACGTTTGTATTTACCCTGCACCCTGCATACATGAAAGAGATATTGAATGAGATGTTTGTTTCTAATACTTACTTAGTAGTACTAGTATGTCTCTCTCTGGACTCTGGACCTACACATTATTGTTGTAGTGTATGTGTGCATTCTACATTGTGCAATATGATTTTCTCAGATTTTTAGTAGAAGAGGAAGGGTGTAAACTGGATGATAATAGCACAGGTCTTTTAGGCGTGGTCGTGGGATAAAACTTATCTGGTAAGAACCAGTAATCAGATAAAAGGCATTCCAGTATATTAGCTGAAATTACCCAATAAAGTTCAATGTTGTTGCTGAATTACACGGCTACCTGTTCATTACGGATAATTTTGAAATTAAATTACTAGAATCAACATTGTTTATGTAATGGTTATGTTATAAAGCATTACACTGCATTGGCAGCATTACATTGGGTGGGTACTCCTTTCTTTTCAACTCTAGTGTGTATGTTGTATGTGGGTTTATACTTTGCGTTCGTTCGTACTAAGGCCAAGGCTGTGGCTATATACCCATCAAAATGTTTCGTGGTTTATGTATTTCGGTATACTGTATTATGTATATGGTTCGTTCGTAATCATAGGCGAGAATAACTGCCGAAGAAATAAAACGGCGTATAGGAAAATGTGCTTCTTACTTCAACCGAGGGATAAAAGTTACTATTATAAGTATTACCTACTGTTACTCTTATAATGTACCTAATATCTTTGTACAGGAGAAGAAACTACAAGTCAACATTTTACAGATTGAAAGGGTCCCCTAACTTTCCCCGCTACTTTCACTTCGTTACTTACGTTATTACGTATCTCTAGAATCTAAATACAAGCTCTGCTTTACAGATACAAGCCCATTTTTAAAATGACTAAATTTTTGCAGTTAAAGCCATAATAATTGTATGTACGGGATGTAGGATTACCTAGTTAGTTTTAATTCCTCTGCCGATGAAAATACTCACGGTTTTAAATTATTTACTTTTAATAACTTTACTTTCAGTAAATTGCACACTATATTTTTTCCTTTTATTTATTCTATGTAAATTTTTGTTTTAAAGAACGAGTGAGTGGTAAATATCAAGATCAAGTATTACAGAACTAAAATATTTTTTTGCGAGGACAATTATTACATTTCTTTTCTAGATGTATGTAACGTGTCATATATCCGTGTTTTAGTGTTATTGATGTTTCTAACAAAGTTTGCTTGTGTCTTATTTAGTCATTTAATGATTCAGGACTTCGGGAGGCATATACTCACTCAAACTTGCATTGCTCTATTACTTAGTATTGGCTGTATTCGTTGTCTGTATTCGTCTGTCGTCTTTATTTACAGAAAAGTTTTAGATGTGGTAGATTAATAATTCAATGTCTGAAGTGTATTATTATTACATAAGCAGATCAATATAGCTACACATAACTTGTGCACGTAGGAAGAGCGACTGCAATTATTTATGTCTATGTTTGTGAATTTGCATGACAGGAAGTGTAGCAGGACGAAATGGTAAGATGAGAAATGAGTGTGACACTAGTATAACGATGCAGAATAATATGTTAAGTATATGAGAACAAATGTAGATAGGAATAGGGAGTTGTGGCTGTGAAGGTTTGAAATGTAGGTTAGTCAAACGCTGTCGGAAATAGTCACTTTAATTTAGTTTTGTATCTGTATAGACTCTCAAAGAAACATCGAAGGCTTCCGCACTTACTTCCAGCCATCTCCTTCTTTATCCGCACTGTCATTGACTGTTTTACTTGCACACATATTCTGTTGCATTCTTAGCAGTCAGCCTTAACTCCTAGCAGACGATGCTCTCGCTCGCTGCGCTCGGAGGAACCGAAATGTAGCAGTATTAAACCATGCTATTAATTCGTAGTTTTGGTAAGCTTAAGCATAACTGATTGTGAGACTTAGCCTTAACTTCGTAGTGGGTAGTTGGGTAGTACATTACATAGCTCAATGATGCATCCTGAAATGCATTTCAGTGCTTGCTAATTGCACATCTATAATACTAAATAAATGTAGGGCAATGTTCAATATCTTAAAATCATAATATATCTGTAAAGCCGATTAAGCTATCAATGACATATTTCTTTTGTGGGTTTTGATATCCCTATAAATAATGACTACACTAATGTCATTAAATATTTATCATACACCCTTAGGTCTTTTGGCAATTAAATTGAAGTCAATGTTTCCAGTTTGGGACGTTACTGACGTTAGGTATTTACCGGGTATTAATATGCATATATAGCCAATGTAGCTAGGTACCTACAAAAGTGGCAGTTAAAGGGCTAAGGGGTTCTTGTCTCTGTGTCTCTACGAGAAAGATAAAGCCAAAAGTTATGTGTATAAGAGTGTGACTCAGCTAGGACTAC
>JABASI010001912.1:0-22136 GCA_019776505.1 Tomocerus nigrus
ATTACAACATTATAATAGTATTATACTTAAAATTTAGTTATTGTATTGCATTACAACATTATAATAGTATTATACTTAAAATTTAGTTAAATTATGGAAACACTTACTCATACTACACATTATATAAATAAATAGGAACCTATCTGAACTTTATAATTACTACCTTGGGCAGTTAATTAAATGGAAATATTATTATTGAGCTTATATTCATTATATGCTAAGAACACAAAATTAACTTATTATTCTAATTATTGTCTACTTAATTATTGCATCAAAATATGACATGAAGCTTATTAATCCTTTCACAAAATATGACTGGCTAATGTGAAAAAAATACGCAAAAACGTTAGCACATAAAAGTTAATCCCTGACTCTTTTGTCCCAAATGGAACTCCGCTTATCCCCTGTAGTAGGTCTTGCCACTGTCGAAAACATGCAAGTGTTGATTTGAACACCAGGGAATGTGGCATTGAGAGTTCTTAACGAAGAATCTTTGAAAAGGGTAAATAGTTGTAAAAAACGAAGACGTTTTGCATTATGCAAGTGATGATAAGCAACAGGTTCCACATTGTAGCATCTGCTTAGGGCTAAATGCTCAATCTTTTCAAGCTCAGAGACTATAAACTGGATAGATTTCTCTGTCAATTCTTGACAGTCTGACAAGTCGAGATGTTTCAACAGCTTACACTTCTGTGTCAAAATTTTCACATCTGAAAAACAAAAAGAAACATTCTTTAGTATTTATTCAACAATCTAAAATAAAATATTTACGTGTTAATAAGAGTGTAAAAATTATTACGAGAGTCTTTTAGTTGATTCCTGAATCCAGCAATATTTAACTCTTCAAGAGTGCTCGGCAGGCTGTTAATGACTTCCAAAAGTTTGTCACCGTCCCAGTTGTGTTTGATATTGCTCAAATTCAATTCTTTCAGGCTGGAATAAAAATAAAAATGAACTTTGTGCTATTTTCCCCTTATGAATAAAATCTTTTTGGATTTTTGGATGATTACTTTTCAGTTTTGAACAGAAATTCGGCGAAAACCATTCCGGGGATATCGTAGACCATTGCAAGATTCAAAACTTTAATGCTGTGGGCAAATGTTTTCATTGCACTAACTACATCATCATTAGCAGTTAAGTGCTCCAAACTTAAATGACTAATATTGGGAGCATTGGAGAATAGCTGAGCCAAAATATTAGGCTTGACTTGCGCCATTGACATATCCAAATGTGTGAGCTGATTGCATGATTGATTGAACTCAAAATGTAAATCGGCCATCTGCAAACAAAATAATTAAAATATTACTTTATGCCACAACTTCCAAAATACAAACAATGGCACATACAAAAAAAGGCGAAGACTGAAAAATAGGTTTATGAACTTACACAAGCTTGAGCAAATCTTGCATAAACAGGTTTCCGTGCTAAAATAATGTTTAGGTGGTTATTGGATAAAATACGACCACAAGCATCCACACGTTTCCATAAAGTTTCATCTTGAGATAGTCTATTCAGTCTTCTGTTCACTTTTGCGACAACTCCAANTCTATTCAGTCTTCTGTTCACTTTTGCGACAACTCCAAGAGAATTCCTGGGCACCCAATGAAGTACTCGAAGTATCTGCACAAAATTAACAAAAACATTAATAATGAGCCTTCAAAAAGTCATTTCATGATCATTCATTCTGAAACGATAGCTTTTACAGGATTAATTCTTAATTATAATCCAGGCTACTAATTAAATGGTTCCTTTTTTACTAAGTATATCAAAAGAAAAAAATGTGTGTTTTAGCTCACCATTTCGTCTGGAAGCTGGCTAAATTTATCTTCTTGTTCCCTATATTCATCACTTGCTCTCGTCTTGAAAACAAAGAAACTTTCGGGCAGAGCTTCAGGTTGGGGTATGAAGACTTCGATGTTTTTAGCAGCCACGCTTACGCCGCTATATGGACTTCTGAACATCTCTGGTGTGAATTCTCCGTGACTGTCGCTCAAAAAAATTGAATGCTTGCTATGTTTCTTCCTCTCTGGGGATAAAGGCTTTACACCTGCCTCCTCACTTAAATTAGTTCTTGACACAGACCCAAACGATCTGAAACATTAAAGGCATTTATTATTCGGATTATAGAAAAAGGATCATCTTCGGATAAGTTATTTTTGAAAGAAGCAAAAATGAATTTATAAATCATAATCTTTTAGTAAATAAATATAATACCTTTGACCAGACTCGTGAAACGGTGTAGCTCCATAGCGGCTTCTTTTATTGGGTCGTAATGTCTCGCCGGAAGACTTTATTAATGAATTACCCACGTCCATATTATTATCTATCTTACTCATTTTGCCACCGCGGCGACTGTGACTGAAACAATTGCTTCGTTTCATTACTTTTGATTTTATCGTCTTGAGCCTTGGCCTTGACTGATGTCTACATGCAGGAAAAGAGCATTCAGAGATATTCACTCGCAACCCACACGACAGACAACTGCAAACGCAAGAGACAAGAAAAGGTGATTAGTTATTGAAATTCTATCTGTTGAAATCAAAACAATCGAAATGAAAATGAGCACAGGTCACTTTTAAATCATCCAGTCTCCTATACTTTTGCTAGTTTTACTTACAAAAAAACAATTATCACTATTCGTTAATGCCTGTAATGGCCACTGCGCGATGAGATTCTGTCTGAGATTGTATTATTATGTTCATGAGTTCATGTATCAACTTTGTTTTGTATGATTTTGGTTGCATTTTGCATATTCAATGTTACTTACCTATGTTCCCTTCCCAATCACCTACTGCCTACCTCTATCGATGCAATAATCTCATTCTTCATTATCTATATCTTCATCCACATTTCTCTTATATCTAATCTATAATCTTTTTAGTCGAGTTCAACTAATTCCTTATCTTAAGTTTCTAAAGCCTAAATTCTAATAAATAACATAGTGAATGTCCATAGCTGGCTTTCGTTAAGAATCGCTGAAAACAAATGAACAAAGCGTCCTTCCTTCTCAAATACTATATCAACTATACGGATGTATAAGTTGTATAACTATAATTAGAATCATTATTCCATCCAGGCAGTTTCCCTAAATCCTAGATTAAAGCAGCATTATAATAATAATTATTATAATAATATACTACTGACACTGACTAATTATTTTGAATTTTTGTTAAAGTAAATAAGTACAAGCAGTAGTATAATAATAATTATGAACGTATTATGTTATGAAGGCATTATAAGTTATAAGCATCATTATTACATGTTCCTGTTATAAAGGTGAATATTATATTTAGTAGCGTGCGCGGGATCGTTGTTCTTAATAAATATTACCTTGTTTGTATAAAAATTGAAGATAATGGTTGGTTTCTTCCAAAATTCTTGTTTTTCCTTCAACGGACCACCGTCTGTTATCGTTGACCTCGACTCCAGAGGGAAGTTGTATGGAATTGGACGGAAATGGATGACAGGATGACACAAGTTTTTGTTTTATACTAATATTTTCATAGAGATGACCAAGGACAAGAACTTCGCGAATCCTCCTACTCCTGTTTACAACTTTATACGTAGTCCATTCTTATTCTCTTGAATTTGACCAGTATAGTCACTTCCAACTTCCAGTCGAGCCACCAGTGTCCCGCTGTCCCGCTCCCGCCCGATAATGATACCAAGTCTCTTTAGCAGTCTCTGTCTCTTCCAACTAGAAGAGTACTTCTACTCTAATCTACTATTGTAATTTTACTAGAGGTAAGAGCCAGCAATCCCTGTTGTTGTTGGAATTGGAACACCTCTCTTGTAATAATAGGGAGCTAGACGGGCAAACTTGACTGACATACAAAGATACACAGAGCAAACACAAACAGACCAGACATACCTAGACAGATTCTGCCTGCTGTTTTGCTGTCTGTTGATATTTTGGTGAAGACAAGCAAGTGGAATCCCGCTCCCGCTCTTTCACCACCGTATGCATGCATGTACCTTGGAATTGGGTTGGAATGGAAAGCTTTTTACTGGATAAACCTGCCTCAATAAGCTCACTTTTATCTTACTCACAAAAGTTGTGACAACAATTGACACAAAGACACCACAAAGACACAACCCAAAAACCACCAAAACTGTCTTCATTAGAAAGCACACTCTAGTACAGTCGATGCATGGCATGTAATAAAAATCTTGAAAGTAAATATATACCTATACCTATACCTTCTCAAAACTCAAATGGACAGGTAGAAAGGTAAAGAGTAAAAAAGAATATCTTTATAATATGAAGTAGGTACCTACTTGACAATAATAGAAATAAGTTTAAAACGGCCAACTTTCCGTAATCTTAAGAATTATTTATAGGTGAGGATAAGGATAAGGGTATGGCTTTGAAAAAATAATTTATATCCCACTTGAACTTAAGTACATATTATAATCGTACACTTGGGCATAATAATAATATTCTACTACTGCACATCCATATTATTATAATATACCTAACAATAACTGTGTAAACATGGACTGAATGAAAACGACGGAATCTTAAGTAGTCCAGGAGTTCCAGACTCAATGTCAATGGAGTGCAATAATTTGGGATAGATATAATATCTAATATCTCGTGATATCCCATTTCTGTATAATAAATGCTGCTGATTTGAAGTCACTAGAATTCGGAATTGACTGCATAATTATTTTGGGATTTTACTACATAGGTAATAGTGCTGTAATAAACACTCTACATCAATTTATCATATAGTAGTGCACGATTATCAATTTGCTTGCCAGCAATGGGTTAAACGCGATTTGAGCTCCACACAAGACACAAACCCTACCTACCCTACCCCTACCCAACAAGGCCCAACCTAAATAAATAATAATAATATTTTATGTACTACTAATGCTCCTGTACGTGTGCGTTGCGTAATAGACAATCACAGACAATAATTTCATTACATTAAATGTGGAAGGTCGCTCTGTCAAATAAAACTCGTCGATTTTCAGGGGAGTATCTTGTGAGTAGGTAACTCAAAAAAGATTTGAATGCGAATGGATGGACGCTAGTTTAACGCTTAGCATTACACATTACACATGCATCTGTTTCCATGTATATTGGAAGATTAAAGGTTTTTTCAACTGCTTTTCTTAGAATCAGACAGAGATACGATAGACCACGGAGAGTGGACGTTTCTATGGTTATCTTGCAGCCAGACCAGAAGGTTCGAGTAGCGAATTTTCTGAAAGGATTTTTGAAGGTCTATAAGGGACTTTTTTGTAGAAAAGTCTCTTACATTTCCTGGCAACAGTGTTGATTAGCATTGGGCACCCTACTCGACGAATTATTTCTCTTCACCTTGTAATTGGGCTTGAAGAGCATAGCAACGGGATATTTGGGGCAAATCTGGGAATTTTTGTGCCTTATAGACAAAAAAATCACTTCAGAAAAATTCTCTACTTGACCCTCCTACAGCCTATAATAACGCCTTAGTTCACGCTCCTTGCGATAGACTACGAGAATCATAGTATAGCAGCCCAAGGACTATATAGGGAACCAAGGAACCCAGACTACCACCTTCCCCTCCCCCTCCCTCTATATCAGCGTTGCTAATTCGCTTTCGCTTATAGCAGGCAAGTCGGAGTAAAATTTTAATATTGTCAGTGGACTCTCTATGGTAATAATAGAAAACATAGTGAATGAAGATATAAAGGTCATAATGCAGAGATTAGAGAATATTCTCCCCGATATCTATGTAGAAATAAAACCACCACCGAAGAAACTTGACCCGTATTCAGTTGACACAAATAATACTTTTAATTGCAATGTTTAACATGTTCAGTGAACTTGTTGGTTTCATGCATTCGATTGAACTGCCTTCCTCCTGATTATGCTTATAATAAATCATAATAATCCCTGTGATATCTTCATAACTCGCTGCATTTCATGAAATTAGATGTTTTTCTTCATCACTCCTTGATATTACGATCAGTTATCTCAAAATGGAAACGCAATCAATATGCAAATCCTCATCTGTAGATTACAATGGAGTTCCAATACTTGAATTCGTTTCAGCCCCAGTGAACCCAGTACCAGTGGGGTCAGTACTTCATACATTTTTAGAAAATATTACATTATCTTACAGAAGAATCCCGGGTATCGTTCTTTTGGACCCGTCAACAACATCAACTGTACCACGGCGTATGCCTGCGATGTCTCCATCAAAAAATTATCGCAAAACTATCTGTCAAAACCTGAAAAAGAATTTTCGAAACGCTAAGCCAATCGTCAATAGCCACCTAAACGCACCTTTACCACAGCATCCACTGAAAGCAAAACTCGTTAAGTACAGGAAGAGCCCACCGAGATATGCCGAAATATACCGAAGGAAGCTTGAGAATAAGAAAAATCTGCGAATGAGTATCTTAAATAAGGAAAAAACTGAAACAGAAACAGAACCCCTACCTGAGATTTTGAAGCCTCATGATCAAATTCCAGTCTTTAAGAAGAACACTAAACAAAGCTTAATCCCTGTATGGGTTGGACATAAAAATGTACAGTCTAATTCTGTTGACATTCCTAAATCAGCTAAAGATTATGCAAAGCAAAAATTTGCTTGTGGTACAAAGAGTAAGATTCCCCAGATTAGGAATGATCACAAATGCACAATCAAGAACAATAACGTATATCGTATTCCTAAACTAATGCTGCCAATTATATCGGAAGAAAACATGCAAATGGCAATTTCAAGCAATGAACTCGGTTACAAAACTGAAAATGATGAAGTGAAATTAGAAATTGCAGAGTCTGATGACAGCATCTCGACGGAAGAGGTCATTATCACTATAACTGAAACAGCATCTTGCGATTCTCAGATAGCATGCCTATCTAAATCAATGGCTGATTTTATCAGATTAGAACAAGAAATTCTTAGCAGTGAACGTAATGAAAGTGTGGAAAATGCGGAGACTGCAATTACACAATATGGACAAGTTTCTTCCTCCTCTCAGATAACATTCGGCAGCTTCTCTTCTTTAAAGTCGGAGGATTATCTAACTTACTCAGAGTATCAAATGTTTACAAGTGCTTCTCTTAATAAGAAAACTGAAAATGAGGAAACTAAAATTACATGCAATTTTGACGAAGCTGTTACAAAGACAGGCATTAAGAAATCTAAATCTGCAACAATGGTAAACTCCTCTTCTCGGATGATAATCAGGAGGACTGTATCTGAAATAGTATGTGCAGCAAACACGATTTACTCAGAATATGCCATAATTACAGATGAGCATGATTCCCGTGATAAAACGGAAAGTTGTGAAATGAAGGACCAATGTACGTACACGAACTTCGATGATGAACAGGCAGATAATGATATCGTTAACAACCCTGCAATAATAGCAGAATCTTACTCCTCTCATGAAGCAACCAGTAGACATCCTTCTGAAATTTTTATGGTTAAAGTTGTAAAAAGATCAATACTTGCAATAAGGTATCCTGATCTGCCTGCAGAAACTGAAAACTGTCAAGTGGAAACAGAGTGTAAAAACTCTTACGAATATTTGTCAAAGAAAGAAATCCCAATCACTAAATTTTTATCCTCTCAGGTAACATCCAATCGATCTTCATCGAAGACTTCTGCTACTGATAGAGTTATTTCAGAAGAATCAACACACAAACCCCTCAAAACCGAAAATGATGAAGTGAAATTAGAAAGTGCAGAGTCTGACGACAGCATCTTGACGGAAGAGGTCATTAGCGCTATAACTGTACCGGAAATTGTGCAATCAAAAAGATCAATCCTTGCAATAAGGTATCCTGATCTGCCTGCAGAAACTGAAAACTGTCAAGTGGAAACAGAGTGTAAAAACTCTGACGAATATTTGTCAAAGAAAGAAATCCCAATTACTAAATCTTTATCCTCTCAAGTAACATCCAGACCATCTTCATCGAAGACTTCTGTTACTGACAGAGTTATTTCAGAAAAATCAACAGACAAACCTCTCAAAACTGAAAATGATGAAGTGAAATTAGAAAGTGCAGAGTCTGACGACATCGACTCGACGGAAGAGGTCGCTGGCGCTATAACTGAAACGGTATCTTGCAATTCTCAGATAGCATTCCTACCTAAATCAATGGCTGATTTTATCACATTAGAACAAGAAATTCTTAGCAGTGAACGTAATGAAAGTAAAAGATCAATACTTGCAATAAAATATCCTGATCTGCCTGAAGAAACTGAAAACTGTCAAGTGAAAGCAGAGTGTAAAATCTCTGACGAATATTTGTCGAAGAAAGAAATCCCAGTCACTAAATCTTTATCCTATCAGGTAACATCCAGACCATCTTCTTCGAAAACTTCTGTTACTGACAGAGTTATTTCAGAAGAATCAACAGACAAACTTCTCAAAACTGAAAATGATGAAGTGAAATTAGAAAGTGCAGAGTCTGACGACAGCAGCTCGACGGAAGAGGTCATTAGCGCTCTAACTGAAACGGAAATTGTGCACTCAAAAAGATCAATACTTGCAATAAGGTATCCTGACCTCCCTGCAGAAACTGAAAACTGTCAAGTGAAAGCTGAGTGTAAAAACTCTGACGAATATTTTTCGAAGAAAGATATCGCAATCACTACATCTTTATCCTCTCAGGTAACATCCAATCGATCTTCATCGAAGACTTCTGGTACTGATAGAGTTATTTCAGAAGAATCAACAGACAAACCTCTCAAAACCGAAAATGATGAAGTGAAATTAGAAACTGCAGAGTCTGACGACAGCATCTCGACGGAAGAGTTCGTTAGTGCTATAACTGAAACGGTATCTTGCGATTCTCAGATAGCATGCCTATCTAAATCAATGGCTGATTTTATCAGATTAGAACAAGAAATTCTTAGCTGTGAACATAATGAAAATGTGGAAAATGCAGAGACTGAAATTACACAATATAGACAAGTTTCTTCCTCCTCTCAGATAACATTCGGCAGCTTCTCTTCTTTAGAGTCTGGGGATTTTAAAACTTGCTCAGAGCATGAAATATTTACAAGTGCTTCTCTTGAAAAGAAAACTGAAAATGAGGAAACTAAAATTACATGTAATTTTGACGAAGGTGTTACAAAAACAGGCATTAAGAAATCTAAATCTGCAAACAATGGCATCTTCCTCTTCTCGGATAATAATCAGGAGGACTGTATCAGAAGTAGTATCTGCAGCAAATACCAATTGCTCAGAATATGCCATAATTATAGATGAGCATGATTCCCGTGATAAAACGGAAAGTTGTGAAATGAAGGACCAATGTACGAACACGAACTTCGATGATGAACAGGCAGATAATGATATCGTTAACAGCCCTGCAATATTAGCAGAATCTTACTCCTCTCATGAAGCAACCAGTAGATATCCTCCTGAAATTTGTATGATTAAAGTTGTGCACTCAAAAAGATCAATACTTGCAAAAGAGTATCCTGATCTCCCTGCAGAAACTGAAAACTGTCAAGTGAAAGCTGAGTGTAAAAACTCTGACGAATATTTGTCAAAGAAAGAAATCCCAATCACTAAATCTTTATCCTCTCAGCTAACATCCAGTCGATCTTCATCGAAAACTTCTGTTACTGACGGAGTTATTTCAGAAGAATCAACAGATAAACCCCTCAAAACTGAAAATGATGAAAGTATTTCAAAGGTAACCAAAAATACTGTATGAACAGTCCAAAAACACCTTACACTTACACCAAGTAGAATAACGTAGCTGCTCTGTATAGGAATGCCCTGTCTGTCTGTCCCCGGGCACGATAACTTTTGTTCGGATAGAGGTTCATTTTTCAAGTTGTCTGTGTGTTATGTTATCTATTGGTCAATAGGACCATTACTTAGTTTCGAAACTGGCGTCAGTGAGTTAAGGTCAATTGTGTCTTCTTTGGGTTATGAAATCAACGCATTGAGATACATATGTAGTTCAAATGTTCTACGCATAATAATACTGTCTAAATAAGTTGCATTAAATGTGAAAATGGGCTCCGTTACGTCAAGGTCAACTGGGTCATACTAAGTTCATGTCAAAAACGGGCGGAGATATTTATTAAAATTTTATACAACGTATATAGGGTCAATAGGTCAATGTCATCATTCCCCATGTGCTCTCCGTTTTGCAATGTTTTTTAATATGAAATATTTAAATTTAAATTAAGGTAGAGAAGGATGATTATTCTTTTCGAAAATTCTCAGAGGATGATGGAACTCCCAGAAGTTTTCACCCACAGTCTCTCAAACCGGGTCACCGTAGAGGTGTCATTGAAGACATGCTGGATGGTGATTCGCATGATGTTGAATTTGATAACGATGAGTATACTACGTACTTGAGAATCTGTTTGGCAGCCCGAGAAGGCTTGCTGAAAGAAATTCACAAAAGTCTTACCGTGAGAGAAAATATTTTTACGTTGTTATCTGACATTAAACTCAAAGTTGTCGAATATCATCTGGCTTACAAATAAACTGTTCGATAATAATTCCTATTTGCAGAAAGGCTACATAGCTTTGCAAGGCAGATATTTGTATTTGCATAAAATGGATTCAGAAATGAATGAGATGGGTATCAATCTCGCTGATGATGATTGGAAATCTTTGGCAAAATCCTCGTTGAAATTCATTTATTGGATGAGGGACTTTTGTGATCATGGCAGGAGTGATATTCGTTTATTTGAGAAGATGAACGTTTTCAAAGGTGAATCTAAAGTCTCCCGATTTTTCTACAAGGTTAATGTTGACATGGCTGGTAAAGATGTGTCTGGTATTTTTCTGCCCTTACCATCACTAAGATAAAATCCTATAGAGCGATCTATTGAACTAAATTGTCTGTATAGCTAAATAAAAGTATAATAATATGCCCGATATAAATGAATATGAATACATAATTGTATATGAAAGACTGAAACTACTGGCCAATGAATAAAGATAGTATGTAAAATTATGTAAAGAAAGAAAGGAAGAGAGACATCTTATTAAATGTATTTTATTAAATGATTATTCACTTCATTCTTATATAATATAATTCATTTATGTATGTAGTATAGTATAATATATTTAATATGGAACATTTTTCGTTTGGTTACCTCAGTCCAGACAAAATTGACATTTCACGTCTCGCATTTCTGTCGCAGCAATTATTTCCAACCATCAAACAGGTAAACTACTTATTACAGTGGTAATTGCTTAACTCAATCATATAATAGTATACCTATATATAAATCTATAATTGCCAATAATGAGTAACAAAGATTAGTAGTAATAGTAGTACTGACATTGTTATCATCATTAGATCCGTGTATATATAGACCAGGTATATATAGGTACGTTATTTAAACCTAAACATACAACAACATAGTAATAAGTAAAGCACTCAAGATTATTATCATATTTAAAAACAACAAAAAGAAACAAAAAAAATCTTAAACATTTAATTGCAATAATCATTAAGGTTATTTTTTTCAGTTGGTTTAAAACCTAATAAGGTACTAATACACCCCAATAGTAGATAATAATAATAATATTGTGCAAAATTATACCTGATCAAGTGAGGATAACAAAAACCCAATCCTATCAAAACGAAACTAAGTTACTCAACAAAACCCAAAAAGTCGATACTTTTTATATTTTTTAGATCACTTAAAATCGTTTCCATACTCTAGGCATTTTATAGTATATAATGTGATGTTATAAAGACAGAAGCAAGCATGTAAATGTAACTTTTAAAGCGTATTAGAAAAAATTGGTAGTATAATTAACAGTGCAGTTTACATTTCGCCATTTCTAAAACTTTCCCTCATTATCATTGAGTATGTAACATTTTCGTAAGTTCTTAATTTCCATTCTACACCCGATGTAACTTTTTACATACTACCGACCGACTCTTTTAAATAGAAGTGACGTTATTTTCAACACGCACTGAATACAATTAATAAAAAACCTTTATCAACCATAATAAATTGTAGCTAGTAGTATATTAGACAAATAAATAAATCCAATACCAGTACAAGTACATACAAGTAGTAAAGTAAACAGTAACAACAAAACAAAATGTAAACGTAATGCAGTTTTTAGTTACGGTAAGTATAATTGTCAGCACGAGCTAAATCCAATTCTTCAATTATTCCATGTCATGTACATGTACAGTTACAATTAAAGTACATCATTATAATATTTGATCTGAACGAATCCAAATCAAAAATCCACAAACGAATCAGTTACAATACACTCAAAAACAACACATTGGATTTATACATGTGTAAGTAAGTATGATCATTTAAAAAAAAGAGCATACATTACATACGTTCGACGATAATATACGAGAGTACAGTAAAAAAAATTTACAATCCACAATTTGACATACAATTTTAAGTGGTGCTCACTTAGAAATTAAAATTCAATTCACAATCACTAACTTTGTACAAAGAGCACAAGACAAGACGGTTATTTTTTTACTTCTTAATATTTCCACAAATCAAGAAAGACACGCTAAATACACATAGGTAGATTATACATATAAGTGTAAATATGTTCTGACACATAAGTACAATCATTTATATATCTTTTCTTGTATAGCAAAAAAAAACAATTCGAAAACAAAATTTATATCCAAATACGAATGCAACAAATTGTTCACTACTTTTGCATCAACCAACTTCCACTACTATTTCCGAACTACTACAATGTACTTGTTTATGATTTTCTTTTAAGTCTTCCCAAAGACTTTTATTTATCTATTGGTATAAGGTATATGTATTTATTTAGTAGTGAAGTTGAATTGAGAATTACATATTTTTTATCTAAAAGTAGCTAACTTATATGCAATGTAAGTAATATATTTATTTCTATCCATTCTGTATATTGTAATTTAGTTTACCTCTACAACCTGACCTGCCCTGACATGATACACCTCTGTGGAAAGTACTCATCTCCAGTAGTACTCACTCCCACATGAAATTATCACAATCACTATGATAAATGTTTTAATACCATACCAGACAATACCACCAAATACAAAAAAACGAAGCAAAAAGACAAGACACGAATGTCTACAAGTAAAATGTAGAAAACGATGAATTTCCATTTCCACCGACTAGAAATTCTTGTTAAAAGATCGCACTGATTTATTTGCTTAACTACGCTTATCATTTATTAGCCTTAATAATTAGCTCTCTACAACTACAAAATGACATAATATACTACTAACTACATACACCTACGTATAATATTCATACTTGCCTTAGATTCTACTATAATACAATTCAAAATTTCAACAAAATCTGCCGCAAAATCCTTTTCGTTGCGTATATTTACATTACAACAGAGCTACCCTAAACATTATCTCTTTACAACTACTAAATACATCTGTTAATAGAAGATCCAGTAGTTAAAATCTACTACTAACAATAAATGCAAACGTCTGTATCAAAATCCACTCGTATTCTATAATAGCCAGTCCCAAAAACCGCGTATTTTCACTAACTAAATATATTCACTAACTTACACATAAGTAATAATGCGAAAGAATTCTGTATACCCAAATTAACATTATACGGGCAATAATTATAAGGTTAATCATTTAATATTTAATTTCCTGCTCTTGACTTACTCCAGTTGGAAAATGATTGGTCCCATTAGAAAAAAACCTGTTATTCTAATATTATACTGATTTATGTATGTATGTAGTTATTACTTATTATGTACCTAAAAAGGTATAATGGTATATAATAATTAGAAATGATCCTTTCCAAATCCCGGCTAAATCAGTAATCTTTACTAATTTTCGGAAAAATTATTTATATTATATTCTCAACACCATCCCAATAAGCAATGGTAAGAAGATGTGTAATAAGGCACGATTGTTATTACCTGCATAGTTTGGTTATACAACTACAATAATATTATTTATGTTGTGAATGTCTAACTAATGGTTTAACTCTTTAACCCCTCGGATTTCCTTCGACTAATAGTAAATTGTGAGTAGAGTACCGTACCTTACATTAATAACTAGGTATTTATTACTGGCAACATAAAATCTACAGTATCAGTGAATCACCTAAAATAATAATAATCTGTGTGTGTGTGATGATGCCCTTTTATAGCTAATTTTACAAGTCCGTTTGCTTGCTATATAATAACGAGAAAAAAATGATCAATTCAAGATATATATTCACAATAATAATCTTTTGACAACGCTCACAAACCGCTTAATAAACTACTAAACTATAACTATATCTTAGCAAATAATTAGGACGTGGATATTGAGAAATTTGCCTGGAGCATTCTCAGTCAGACACTATACGTAACAATACACAGGACAAGATCGTTTTACATGTATCCAGAGAGTAATTATCATACTTTTCTGGATACTTACATTGTCTTACTCTTATTACTTTACATCATCATATCATATCATCATCAAACAATTCACAATCAATCAAAACCTTTTTTTCTAGCTTACGAACGTACAAAACCAAACAAAATACTTTTCAGTAAAAATATTATACCTGTGCACAGACTTGGTACTCGAAATTGATTTTTATACAAAAGCAAATATCCTTCAAAAAGTTTCTAGTACAGTGACAGACGGCCTATTCACAACAAAGTGTCATCAGGTAGAACAAGTAATCCGCTAATAATTATCCTAAATTTTCACCACCTATGTCCTAGGTTTTTTTTATATTTCATTTTCAAATCGTCAAAAAGAATTAAGTCAAAAGTCAAGACAAGTGTCAAACGTGGCAACTCATACCTCATAGTAAACTACATTGCTTGCTTTTTATTCCAATTGGTAATTAATTGGCTTTTATTACGACAACACTGCACTTCTACATTCGAACTCGCTTTAAATTCAAGTTCAAATATAGTGTCCAATACTTTTTTGTTTAACAATGTCAACTAAGGTAATTAATTAATAATGACGAATAATAGTTTTATAACAAACAACATAGGCATGATATAGAAAATAACTCTCTCTAACTGTTTAGCAGTAATTTTTCAACTTCCAACAACTAGATCGCGATGTTTTGCTACGCCGTACCATCTCTACTCTCAATCAATATCATCGAATATATAATAGATTGGTTCACAATAATCACATCTTACTTACAAAACATGTACAATTCTAATCAAATGCCACTCTGCCACGAATAGGAAAAATCAGAGAGTTCAGAAGAGCAGACTCATTGTTGCAGTTGCTCATAGGAGATTTGATTGGATTCAATGTGCACTTGAAATATTGAGGATCACTTCACCGGGTTTGCTCGTCGGATTATTATCGGCGTTGTGGTGTTTCCCAAACTCGTTGCAAAACTCAAAGTGTATGTTCCCGTTCCGTTGGCAGAATGACAAAGATAGTTGCCTTGCACGCTCGTGATTGTTCCGAAATCTAAGGCAGTGGTGTCTTCTTTCTTTATATGGATCTTTTGCTCCACGGGACGCTAAGAAAGCATTCAGTTTCCATTAGTTTACAATTTAACGCCATTAAATTTTAAAAAGTTAAAAATGTAAGTTTACAAATTACTTACATGCAGGGCAGCATGGACTTGAGAAATGGTAGCTGCTGTATTGGTAGATGTGACAAGAGTATCACCAGCGGACGAGTCTGAGGAATTGGTACGAGATCTGCGTGCTTGCATCTGTAACAAAATAACAATTATTTTAATTAGAGCAACTTTAAACAAGACAACATTCCCCATAAAATGTACAAGATTTAGTTTATATTTCATACTTGAGCTGGAGTGAGAGGAGTAGCTGGCTCTGAAAAGTCTTCTTCCTCATCTTCGTCAGAAGCACCATTTCCGCTATAGTCTCGCTTCAACTCTCCTCTTTCGATGAGTTCCAAAATTTTCTGAAATAGAAAAAAGAATAATGAAATTAACATTTCCAACTCAATTCCCATTAATTTTTTTTTAAATTGCATTTCTGCTTACCAGGATCAGACATTGCTCTTCTGATAGCCATAGGATCTTTCCGAGACCATTTCTGGACCTCTTCGTCCATCTTATGGATTTTGGCTGGATTGAGGGCCCAAAGACAACCTTTTCTAGCGCTGTTTCCAGGTTTTTCAATCTTTTCGAAGCACTTATTCAGACTCAAATTATGACGCACCGAGTTTTTCCAACCACTAGGGGCTGTTTTGAAGTAGGGAAAGTGATCACTAAAACAAAATCCAAGCAAAAACATTAATTTTCATTCAACATATTAAAAGATATCTTCAGAAGAATATATTTAAAAATGTCCCAAATCCTTACCACATAAACTTGTAGATTTCACTGACAGGTAAACTACCATTTCGACTGTTTTTCAGGGCCATGGCAATAAGACAGGAATATGAGAAAGCGGGTTTCGGGTAAATCTTTCCGTCGACATCAGGCTTAGGAATATGTTCATGTTTTTGCTTTCTCTTCTTCACCGGAGGTTCTTGCACAATAGGAGATCCAATAAATTCAGGTTCATCGACTTCATATGTCTCCACAGGAGAAGGACTACGCGAATCTGGAACAATCCAAGTCGCAATTGTTCCAGGAATTACTTCGCACTCACTCTCTTCTTCATCAGTCGTTGGCAAATAATCCTGATCGGTTTCACTTCCAACAGAGGATGCCGTTGATCCCAAAGACCCAGAGAAATTACTTGCATATACTGGAACTACTTTTTGAGGGTCAACCTGCAAAACAAAATTACAATTCAATTAATGACAATCACAAGATCATTTTCAAAGAATAACTTATCTAAAAAATATTAATTAGAGAAATTACTTTATTTTGAGTCAAAGAAGCAATAAGCTCAGTAAGCAATTAAGCAACTACAATTTTCTTATTCAATTAATTTCTACCCGATGTTATACAATACCTCATGCTTTTTTAGCTCTTGACTTAATTTCTTGTCGTGTTTCATTGACTCGGCAACTTCCCGCACAATTTGCGTTTTCTTATTAAAAATGTCATCCCACTCCTCCCCCAGAGAGGACAACCACTTCCTGTATGTTTTAATATCCTCTCTAGCACCGCGATCACGTACAAGACTTTCAGGTTGTTTAAAAGGAACACTTTGAACAAAACTACCCTTATGAATACCACCGGCTTCTACTTTTAGTATATCTTCTTCCGGGGGATCAACAAATGATCTGTTATGCAATCGTTTTAAATATTTTCTGTCTAATTGCCCATGTACTTGTCGCATGATTTGCAATTCCGACAAGCCTTTATTGCAGTACCGTTTAAGGGGAAACTGCTCATCTTCCGACTCTGAATCTTCCGCATTACTATGATAAAACCGACGGCTAGTGAAGTTCTTTGGCAATGCACAACGAATATCGTACTCTCTTTCATCTTCATCTTCACTACTGCTGCTGCACCCACTTTGCTCATAGCCGGTGTCACATTGTTGTGCTACAGCTAAAACCGAATTGACATCTGATTGACTAGCCACTTGGATATTTTCCTTTTCTAAAACTTCGTATGATTCCTCATCCTCATCCTCATCATCACTAACGATTTTATTCTCTTCACTTAGGTATCCTTCTTCATTATAATCACAGAAAGGGCCTTGTTGTTCACCAGAAGACGATTCCTCCACATGACTAAACTCTGAAGTCACTTCAACTTCCGCCACCTCAATCCCATCATCTAAATCAGGACCTCCAGCACCAATCTCCATGATAATTTCCACATCCCCCCGCTCCTCCTCCTCATCTTCAGTAGTTGCCGTTGAAGAACACGTGTATTCTAAAGTAGGTAATTCCTCAACAATCCTTCCATGAACCTGGATATTTATACCTGTCTCTGTCATCAAGTTAACTAGTGGCATTGGCGGTGGTGGCCGTTCAATTGTAATACCTTCCTCATGAGCATCTTCCTCATCAGTTGAGGCTAAATTGATCTCAGTTATTTGTATGGGCCCTTCCTCAACAAGTTCATCTTCATCATCCTCCTCTAACAACTCCTCATCTTCTTCTGTAGTTGTCAAGCTAATTTCCAAAGGTCCTTCTTCTACTACTTCGATAATTTCTACCTGTCCATCTTCCACTACACATTCTTGATGATGAACCTCATGTTCTTGCAACTCCTCCCTTTCCCCTCCCCCTCCCGCCGCACTTTTTTCCAATCCTTCCAGTTCCAATTCATGGGATCGATATTGACCATTATTATCTTGTCCAACGACAACGTCAACGTCACCACTAGCACCACCAGCTTCATCTTCCTCTAAAATTCCCGCGATTTCCTCTCCTGTCTGTAAGAATGAGCTCGGGCTACTTTCCAATGATAATTCCAACTCATATGGAACTTCCTCCTCGTACACACAATCTTCCCACTCCATTCTTCTAAAAGCACAAAGTTGACCGTGACCGGTCACACACAGACAGTCACACTCAACTTTTCTATATACTTTGTCAAACAAAACAAAACTAGTCAAGAGAAATCCTAATCTATTCCCACGTCCACAACGAAATCACTTTGTTTACTCAAATGATCACTTGAAATCCCGGCGCTCGAATTGCGTTTCGACGACTATGTCCTACTACCTTTTCCACCACATAATACTACATAACATGCATACACTAGGAATCTCTCTCAAAACTCTGCAACGTCAAAGGCAGCCAAGCGAGTCAGACTTGACTTTAACATAGGAAAGTGTTCTATGTATGTGTATTCCATCCATTTATCCATCTCCCTACTCCTTGCAGTTGTAACAACCAAACCAAGTAAACCAACATTCAATTCCATTCCATCCAAACCTAGCAACTCCATTCTCCAAACTCCATCCCTATCTTTCTTATATTATAATGCTGTTGTTGAAAAGTCTGGAGAAGAGTGAAATAGCTTTAACGAAAAGAGCATGTTAGTAAGAAGAGGCAGCATAGCAGACAGAAAAGAAGGACTACGTATATAGAAGAGTGAGTGGATTGAATTCTTGGTTCTCTAGTAATTGTGGGAACAGTTTTACTCACTCACTCTCATACAGTCAGAAAATAGTGTTCTTGCACAAGTTGAGTTTCAGTAGAGAGATATGGAGGAGAGAGAGAGAGAGAGACGGGGCAAGTACGGAAAGCGGACGCTTTTACCCATGCCACTCTGGATTCATGAATGCCCTAGCTTTTCATTGGCCAGGACGACCCTATGGTATCCGCCCTGCTGGATACGTCAACGACAAGACAAGGGCTGTACAAACTCAGTCGCTAACTACCACAACACAACCTTTTTCATGTGTGCACAAAATCTCCGTCTGGGCTCAATGAACGGCCCAAGGATATTCAACATCTGAGTGTCTGAACAACCTTTTGCTTTTTCCACGATGCTCTCCTCTCATCTTCAACATTCGGATAAATCTGCACGGAGAGACAAATTCTCCATGAATTAATATCAGACTGCAGTCCCAGTCTGACAGAACCTACACAATAACCAGCCGAGTCGAGCAGAGCCCGATGCATTCACAACTTTCCTCCTCTTGCTCAACCTCTCCTCCTCAATTCCTTCCAAATTATTTCCAACAACCAAGACCAAGCCAAAAAAGCTCAAGGGTGAGGGCAATGTCAGAATCAGACAGAACAAAGAAAAATCGAATTAAAACTATAGAATCCTTCTTTTCCGAGCTTCCCTACTTACTTTACTATGCTTACTACCTCTTCTTCTCACTCTCTGTCTACCTATTTATTATTACAACCTTTTTACACAGTCCATCTCATTCTCATCCTCAAACAAACTATACTAAACAACTATGCATGCATTTTCCATCAATTCAACTCAACTAACTCATTATATTATGCACACTCACTAGCCGCTTCCTACTATTTATCCATGCACCTAACAAACAGCAACAAGAAAGAAGAACAGAGAGCAAGATAAACCTGATTACATAAATTTTATTCTATATTATTATTATCGTCATATAATAACTTCATTCATTTGATTCATTTACTTTACAAGCCACATACCATACATATCTTTCTTTGCCATCTCAAATTCTAATGCTAATTCTTACACATTTTTTCTCTTTTGTCATGTAAAGAGAAATACTAACTTCATTCATTTGATTCATTTACTTTACAAGCCACATACCATACATATCTTTCTTTGCCATCTCAAATTCTAATGCTAATTCTTACACATTTTTTCTCTTTTGTCATGTAAAGAGAGAGACAGATGAAGGAAACTGCAACGCAAATAAATAACTTTCATACACTCATTAATATTAATTTCCGCTTATCTTTAAATAAAAATTTATAAAGAATTTCAAAGCCAATCATTCCGAATTGAATTCATTGAATCTGTCCTCCACATCCAATTACATTATAAACTACCGTCTGGCGGCTAGCTCGATTCGGATCCCTTTGCATTAAATGTTAATTTATTTATCTAGTTGGCCTGTAATGGAAATTCGAGCTAGCTTAAAATGTAAACTATAAACCTACATACAAACAATTCTTACAAACTGACACACAGAGTGCGGAGAGATCGAGAGAGAGAAGAGATACATGGATACCTACCTTCCTTTTAGAAATAGACCAGTCCAACTTAAGGGACCAAAATATTTTGTTGACAATATAACGAATGGAATGAAACGAAACGACCCTCTCTTTTTCCTATGCACTATTTTCTGTTTGGACAAAGCATCCAGAACCATAACACAAAACAGGTCCTTCGCTATTGATTCAGTTGCCTTGCATGGCCTTCCCTCACTAACTAAGTAACCCAACGGAAAAATACTAATCGTACCTAAGCAAACTACTACTACCCTCCTCCTAGAGATACATGAACATGAGCAGCATATTTTACACTTTAATAGTAGCAGCCGTCTATTTCTAATCCCATCCTATATAATAATATAAAAATTAGTATGAGATACAGATACACTCTTATCTAATATTAGATATCTATAGAGTAAACAATGAAATGAATATTCTTATATACAAAATATTATAAACAGAGTTGAACAGAGAGAACAACTGACAAAGAAGGGTACCCAATAGATCCCTCGCGCTCACTGCTAACTGCTTCTTCTTTCATTCATTCGCATTCACTCACACACACACACTCACTGAGGATTCTACATACATACATAATAATATACCTCTATAGAGACTAGAGATACACATAGACATACAACTTAAACCACAAGCTTCCTCTCAAAGATAAGCAACCTATAGGATAAGTAAAAATGAGATTTTTCTATGAGTTGAGTCAGCTAATCACAAGAAGAAGCACATGAATCGAATACTATTAGTGTAGTAAAACATAGTAAATATTATCCCGCCAATTCGCTACCCCTTACGTTTAGTTGATTTCTTGTGAGTTGAGCTTGAGTGATACTCCACACACATACACACGTATCATTATATTTTTCTTCAGCTTCAGGCTTTCCTTCTTTACTTCTCTTCCCTATATGTATGCCTACATATAAATTACTCAAACATAATATCTTTTTAACGCACAGACAATACAACAAAGTTCTGTCTGACTCTTCACTGTCTTCACAGAATCAGCATCTTTGATCTTGGCCCTGTTTCTAAATTAACCACATGCTACTTACTTAATAACTGACAAAAAGGGCAGAGCAGAGAACAACAGATTTTCGACTGGTACCCGTTTGACAAGACATGGAATGCAGTAAGCGTATAGTAGGCCAGGCCAGCAGTCAGTAAGTAGTAATTACACCCTGACTGCAATATCTACCTAGTTTACCTATATTTTATATTAATAATGTTGTTCCATTCCAAGGTTTCACCAACGAACGAATTACTGATAAAAAAACTAAAACTCTCGTGCCTAGTTAAGAGATCTCTTATGCATACTGCATACCTAAGCAAGTATATTAATATAATGCAGAAGATATTGACTAATATGCATACATTCCATACAGACAGGTAAAACTAAATGTTTCTAATAATTAAGTTTTATGTGTTTGTGTCAGTGTTATATAATCTGACTGAAGTCTCTCCAATCTCCATGTGATGTTACAGATACTAGCTAGATAAGTACAGTGCTCGCCAGAGGAAAGGTAGGCATCGGGTTTCACCAGTAAGCTATTTTAATAGCGAATGTAATAGTAAGACCAAGGCGTTTCTAGGGAGATTCTGAGGTTAAATACAGGTGCTGAAAAATGAGTGTTTGGTCCAGGATAAGTTACGGGACAGACTCCGG